>QJSC01021634.1:1255013-1284688 GCA_003697955.1 Calidris pygmaea | reverse complement strand
TAATTCTTCTAGTGTTACACTGGCAAATGGTGCAGACTATCATTGACTTTATTCTTGTACAATGAGGTCTCTCCAAGGTATGTGTCTTGATTTAGTCAGCAGCCATGTGTTCTGTACAATAGCTGCTCCACAAGCAGCGGAGCCTGCTTTAAGTGCAATTCAGGGAATGAAGCAGTTAGCTTCCGAGCTAATTTGGATGAGCTCTGTCTATGCGTGAGCAGATATATATATAGAGAGAGAGAGGGGAGGGAGAAGGAAAGAGGCAGACACATTTTCACCACTGCTCTTACCCGGTAGTGGCTTGTAGAAGAACAGTTTACTACACGTTTCTCAGAAGTGGCTTTAATGGATGCTGTTTGAGTGGCGTCTGCAGTGCTACAAGGTGCTTTTCGTTTCGGCGGCTGTCAGAAAAGGTGCTGGTGTCTCCATCACCAGTGTCCCACCGTGGCCCCTGTGCGGGGATGATGGTTATCCCCTGCTTCTCGAAGCTCTGCAGCTCCTCCGGCTCCCCAGCAGTTCGGCGCCGCTTCTTTTATCTTCTTTCTTAACTTTTCCTGAAGCCATCTTTTTTTTGGTTCTTCTCTTTAGGGTAAGAATGCATTAAAAAGAAGGAAAAACACTTAGTTCCCGGCAGATTGTTTGAATTTACTGCTTTTTCTGAGAATCCTTGAGCAGGGCTTTGCTGTCCTTGCTTTTGCCAGCAGCTCCTGTGTTTGCAGAGTGGGGTGGGGAGGCTGGAGGGTTACCCCCGTGGGGAGCGTGGGTGCGGTGGAAGATTTTTTGATGCCGCTGTTCAGAAGCTCCATTCTCTGCTTTGGGTTGGCCCGTGAGACCCGGAGCAGCATCGTGTGGGTAGCAGAGAGGAGCGTGCCCGGCCTGAGACCCCGCTCACCACGGCACAGCGTCTGGGAACCGGGATTGTCTCTGCAGAGAGAAGCCTGTGAGCAAAGTTCGGTCCCTTTTCTGTTGACTGCCCCCTGCTAGACTTGAAGAGTGGCACTGCACATCTGGCCAGAGGTTTGGTTAATTAAATATTGCGGGGTTTTATTCTTATTTTTCTTTTTCTGGCTGATCCCAAGGTAGTCCGGGGGGTAAAGAGTCACATCTTCCACCAGGAAGGCGGAGGGAGCCAAAAACCTTCAGGGAGGTGGTACAGTGAAGATGAGACGTGGGCTCCTTGGGATAGGGACTGGGGGAGATATAGACCTGGGAGCAGGGGCTGGACCCCTTCCCCTTCATGCCCTTCCACAGCTCTGTGTGGCCATGGGATCTGGGCCACATCCCTGGTGGCCAGGGCTACCTGGGGAAGAAAAAGGGAAAACCTTCTAGTAGTAATTTCCTCCCCCTCCTTGTATGATACTCTATGATTCCTTAAGCTTTCCAGGCTTCTTGTAGTTGGAAAGGGAAGGAAGGAGAGCCAGGCATGGACTGGGGTTGTACTGGTGATGTGGGTCCTGAGCTTGAGAGGGTCTGTAGGTGGAAAACGCCCATGAAAACGGGTCAGCCCTCGGGTGACCGCTTCCCTCCCCCAAAGCAAAGCTGAACGTGGCTTGTCCAGCTCGGTGGGGTGTGGACTCGCGGGGGTTTTGCTTCCTCTCGGGTGTTTTCCGGGGTGAAAATCCCAATTACAGCTGGGAATCTGTAACGGAGTGGCAGGCTGTGCTTGGAGAGCTGCTGCTTTCCAAGAGTACCCGCGTTGACCAGCTAGTGGCAACAGAAGATTAACTATAGAGAGAGGAGCCGAGTTTCTGCCACTGGGCTGTGGGAGCAGCGGGAGGAGGATGCTGGCTGGGGATCCCCTCTGCTCCCCCCTTCCTCCCCTGCGATGGCAGCGGGTTTTCCATGATGTCGATGTGCCAGAGATCTTTATTGCTCTTCTGCTGGAAGGGAAAAAACAAAAAAAAAAAAGGGCTTTTCTTCAGAATTAGGTGGGGAGCGTGCTATTTTCCTTGGGGGTGGGGTGGCTTCTAGGTGCCACGACACAGACGTTACCTCCAAAACTTGCTGCCTTTTCCTTTCTAAGCCCTAAAAGATTGAGCCCCGGCCGTGTGATGGACAAGGCTTTGTGCTGCCTGGGTGATACGGTGTGGATGTGCGGTGTTGGCCGGTTGCGACACCCGGCTGAGCCCTTGGGCTTTCCCGGTGTAACAGGAGTTCAGGCACGGGACAGGCTGGGACAGGCGGAGGATGGATTGGTGCCACTTGTGGGAACGATGAGGTATTGATCTTACGCCACCCCGACACATATGTTAGCAGTTGCAGGTGGCTTGAGAAACACCTCCCATCACACCAAAACGCCTTGCAGAGCGCGGGGGTGGGCTGGGGCTGGAGGCTGAAAGGAGGAGTGAAGAAAATAGAAATGCCTTGATTGAAGCCTTTCATCGTCTGCAGTGCCCACGGCACAGCTCGTGTCGGGAACGTCCTCCTCCGGCGGCAGCCGTCTGAAATGGGGAAAAATGATGGGCCTGGACCAGTCTGCCCTTGCTGGTCCCCAGTCCTGCCCCTGTCGCCCTGTGGGGTGGGTGACAGCATCGAGCAGAGCCGCTTCTTGCGCGTAACCCGCTTGGGAAGTGGTGCCACTTAAAAGAATTGAATGCTTGTGCTGCTGCTGGGGTCTGGGCTAATGCGGTTAAGGTTTCCAGTGTCCAGACAGTGTGGAGACACTTAATGGTATTGAAGAAGCGGAATGGCACGCGGAGGGGACGAGCAGTGATCTCGGCTGCCTGCATCCGCACTGGCTGGGTGAGGCTTTCTGGTTGTCTCCTGGGGAGGAGGCAATTGGAGGGAAAAAAAAAATAAAAAAAAATAAATCACAGAGTAAATGATTTTGGCCCGTTGATCCCTTTGGGCGTCTTCCCTGGATGCCGTGCGGGAAGCACTGCTCCTCAACGCATCCAGCATCCTTATCCTGCTGTGGTCTGGGGAGGGGTTCCTCGCAGGAGGAGGCTGGGCTGTGACTGCCTGCGAGAAGATGGGGCAGATAAGGTTTGGGGCTCCGGTCCTGCCTGCGGGGAGGAAGGGAAAAGTCCGAGTTCCCCTCTGCTTCTCATTCTCTGCTCCCCACCAAGTCTTGCACCCCTCCCTCTGCGCTTCCACCTCTCCCGTCTCCATACAAGACAAAGTCTGGATGAAGCCACCACTGGCTTTGAAAGCGGCAGCAAAAGGGGAGAAATTTTCCATTAGCAGCATCAGCAGTAAAAGAGATTTTTATTTTTTTTTTTTTTCCCAGTCACCTGGTAACTGCTGTATTTAGGAAGATTACTGAGCTGATGGTGTTGCTCCCGGGCACATGCACGGGAGTGATCCTGTTAAGGAGGGGAGGCAAAGCCAGCGTGGATGGCCCCACGCAGCACCATCTGCATGGTAAGGGTCAGGTGTGCATCTCTCTGCAGGGAGAAGAGAGCTGGAGAGGGGTCCTGCTGGGCTTAGCACCTCGCACACATCCTCATCTGCTCTTCCAGCGCAGGAGAATCGCAGGAGGAACAGGAATTGCAGGAGAAACAGGAGTTCCATCACCAGCTGCAGTGGGAGGGGAGTGAAGCGTGGCCCCCCAGGGCTGGGAGCCTGGCTCCAGCCTGCCTTTGGGGACAGGGTGGTGATTTGGGTGCCTGATAGCTTGCTTTCTCCAGGTCTGATGAGATATGTCTATGGAGTGGTGCTGCCGCAGCTGCAAAGACCCTGTGGACTAACTGGAAGGGGGTGATGGTGAACCTGCCCTCCCAAAAGCCCCAGGACTGCAGAACTGGGGTACAGGGTGTGGAGACCCCAGCTTTGCTCCCAGCCCTGCTGCTGGCAGTGAGTATAGAATCATAGAGTCCTCTAGTTTGGAAGGGACCTTTAAGGCCACAGAGTCCAACCCTCAACCTAATGCTGCCAAAACCACCACTAACCCATGTCCCTGAACACCCTACACGTCTTTTAAATACCTCCAGGGATGGTGACTCCACCACTTCCCTGGGCAGCCTGTTCCAAGGCTTGATGACCTTTTCAGTAAAGAAATTCTTCCTCATATCCGTCCTAAACCTCCCCTGGTGCAACTTGAGGCCGTTTCCTCTTGTCCTGTTGCTTGTTCCTTGGGAGAAGAGACCGACCCCCCCTGGCTACACCCTCCTTTCAGGGAGTTGGAGAGAGCGAGAAGGTCTCCCCTCAGCCTCCTTTTCTCCAGGCTGAACACCCCCAGCTCCCTCAGCCTCTCCTCACAAGACTTGTGCTCCAGACCCCTCACCAGCTCCGTTGCCCTTCTCTGGACCCGCTCCAGCCCCTCAATGTCTTTCTTACCATGAGGGGCCCAAAACTGAACACAGCACTTGAGGTGTGACCTCACCAGTGCCTCATCGGAGCTCAGCTGGGCTGATACCTTTGAGGATTTGGTTCTTTTTCCTTTTTCCCCCTCCCCTGTATCTCCTGGGGGGGCAGTGGGGTGGCCTCCCCCACGGCTGGAGCTCTGCTGGGTGAGCCGTGCTCCCCGGCCAGCCCCGGGGATGCTCTGCCGAGGTGAGCTGGTCCTGCAGAGAATCCCTGTGGCTGCCACAGTCACAGCTGTGACTGTCCCAAGGCCGTTCACTAGCCCGTATCCTCCTTCCCATCCTGCTCTTTCTGCTTTCTCCAGCGATCGGCGTTCCAGGGAGCGCAGCGCATCCCTAAAATACTGGGATCGAGTGACAGCAGATAGGAGTTGGCAACAGCACAGGAATCTATTTTTTTGGGGGTTTTTTTGGTTCTTTTTGCCTCTAACCAACCGCTCAGGAACATCAGCTTCTTCCCGATGATGCTCCCATGTCAGCAGCGTGATGGCCAACGCGGGGCAGTTGGTGTGCAGGAGGAGGGGGCTGGAGCAGAGCCTGGTTGCTGCAGCCCTGGACCAGGACCTGCTGCTCGTCACCCTGCCCAGGGACCACCAGCTCTGTGTGCCCAGGCTCTAAATCCTCTGCCACCGCTCACGCTTGCCGTGTCGCTGGTTCTCTTGCCACTTGGGGGTCTGACAGGAGCTGGGGGAAAAGGTGATGCCACCAACCTAATTAATTACTTGTGCAGCGAGCACCCTGAGTGGGATCTGCTCTCTCAGGGAGTTTCCCCTTCAGATGGGCTTCCCGCGGTGAAGAGGCTCCTGCGGCAGATGCTGCCAGATGTTCCCACCTCAGTCGCGGTTATCCAGCTCTGCCTTGTACGGGCTGCTCTGGGGGGATGAAGGGAGATGGAAAACCCTTCACCCTGGCTTGCTGGGTTGGAACAGGTAGATATGGTGCTGGGGGACATGGTTTAGTGGTGGTTTTGGTCGTGTTAGGTTGATGGGTGGGGTGGATCCGATGATCTTAAAGGTCCCTTCCAACTGGATGATTCTATGATTAAGGTAAGCTCAACCCTCAGGAGCCTCCTGTGGTGGGTTCAACCCAGGTGGGTGGTGGCTCTTGAGAGGTTTGAGGCCTTTTGGCACATCCTGATATGTCCCTTTTCCTTCTACCCCCATCACACTTCTTTCTTGTCCTTTGTACCTCTCATCTGTTTAAATTAGAGGGGTTTAAACTCTTTTTCCAGCCCTATAACATGCCCAGGGAATTCCTCCCAGCCTTCTCTGAAAGCCTTTTTGTTGGCATCATGCTCCTTGTTCTTCCACCTCTAATGTCTTGGGAAATCTGGTCAGGGAGAGGTGCCCGGGAGGAGCGAGGTGTTGGGGAGGTGATCCAAAAGGTGGATGCCCATTCCCCTCCCTCTCTTCCATGCCGTCCAAACTGGACAGCCCGTGGTTGAGCTGTGTCCACAGACTCATTTGTAGCATTTCGGGCATCAATAAGGCAGGAGAGTCAGCCTGAACCAAAGCAGGGTGCTGGGATTTATCTCTGTGGGCTTTCCTGGCTCAGGCTCTGGTGGAACCCAGCCCTAGGGTCACTCGCTGAATGCGGCAAACGTCTCCCATCATCTTCTGCCAGAGGAGTTACATGAAGTGGCGTAAGGTCCTGGTCTGATTGGTCCAGTTTCTCACAGATGGGCAGCTTGAGGTCTCCCAGGGGATGCCACTGGTGGGTACCACTGGATACCACTGTGCCAGGAGAAGTTTAGGATGGATGGATATTGGGAAAAATTTCTTCACAGAAAAAGTTATCAAACATTGGAACAGGGAAGTGCCCAGGGAAGTGGTGGAATCACCATCCCTGGAGGTATTTAAAAGATGGGCAGACGTGGTGCTGAGGGATGTGGTTTAGTGGTGGTTTTGGCAAGTGTGGGGTTGGACTCTATGATCTTAAAGGTCCCTCCCAACCAAGACAATGCTATGACTCTGTGATGAAGGTAGGCTCAACCCATGGGAGCCTCCTGGCCCCCTGGGGATGGCCATTTGGGACAGGAGGCCATGCGGGAGGTCCAGCTGAAGAGGAGGGATGCTGTAGAGGGGCCGATGACAGCAGTGGCATTTTGGGGACAAGACGGGTACGTCTGGGAGCAGCAAGACGTGTTGCGGGCTGAAGGCACATCCAGCAGGGATGACGTTGGCCTTATCTACGCCGGCAGGTCTGCTGCCTTCACATCAGGGGCTTCGGCATTTTCCATCCCCCGGCGGAGGCGAGGGAGGGCGGTGGGGGCTGCATTCGTCACCTGAAGAGCCCCCGGGCTCCGGCTGAACTTTGTGTTCCAGCAATAAAACCGCGTGAGGAAATGTGTGCTGTAACAAAGCCCATGGATATAATACATCCCCATCATACTGTACCTTTCATCTTGAAGGATTCCCGAGGAGCTTTACAAACTCGCCGTGCCGCAGCCTGCCAGGGTGACTGAATGCTATCAGTACAGGCTGCAGTCTAATCTCTGCGGCAGCGCGTCCCGTGTGTCCCCCCCCCCCCCCCCCCCCCCCCCAGCTCCCCCCTCCTCAGCGGGGGGAACTTTATGAAGTCTGGTCTCAGACTTAACGCCGCGCCGGGTGTTTTTCCCCTAAGCCTGAGTTTCTGGGGAGAAAAAAGGGAAAACCGTGTAGCTGTTTGTTATGCAAAACCGGCGGAGAAATATTCTTCTTCCCGGGGCAGTAGGAGTGGGTGGGAATTACTTTCGCGCAGCTTCCACGGCTTTGGATCTTGGCAGAAAAAAAGCCTTCGCAGGGGAACGCGCCCTCCACGCAGCCCCGAGGAAGGGGATAATAAAGTCTGAGCGCTTGAGAAATCTCTTCTGGGCATTAGGAGGGTGGCAGGGTTGAGCTGCCGGGCACGGGGGCTGCTGCGGGGCAAGCTGTTGGTGGGGGAGAGACTGTAAATATCTCCCCAAAATTCTTGGTATGCGAGTCTTCCATCAGCCAATGTCCCCTTCTGGCCCCGCAGAGACATTCCCAGAGCTGATGGCCTGTCCATGTCCTGCAGCCTTCGGCAACATCTGGGCTGCTGTTGTCTCCCCCAGGGGGTGGGAGCAGGGACGGGGAGTGCAGCCCCCTGCCTCGCTCGCCCTTGGGGGTGTCCAGCTCCGGTTGGGTTTATTTTCCTGGAGCTGTGGGAGGCGTCTGGAATTGCTGTCGGTGGTGGCGGAGCCTAAAAATCAAAACTGGAAGTGGGATAAAGGGGCACTAAACGAAGCTGTCATCGGAGGCATATGCTTGAAAAAGCGGAGGTTAGCGCCAGTCTATTTTTGTTTGGAGTGGTACACACTTAGCCTCTTTTGTTTAGCAGTTTGTTTATGGGATGTATTTTCCCATCCTGTGTAGCTCCTCAAATGTATGCTATAAACAAACTGTGAAATCCAAAGCAGCCTTTGCTTGTTCCCGTTAAATGCATCCTTGAGGATGCAGAAGAGCCGGGGTGTGTGGTGGCTGAGGAACCTGCCAGCCTGGGGTCTCTGGTTAAGGAAGAGACAACACACCATGAGGGAGGCTCTTTTGTAATATTTGAGTGTGGGAACCACTATGGGTGCCCCTGGGATGGAGCAGGGAGACCTCAAAAGCACACCAGCCTTTTTGTCCATGTGCTCTTCCATTGGAGGCTCCAAAGCTCATCCCCGAGGAGGGCAGATATTGCCACCCGCAGCTCCTTTAGCTTTGCCTCCTTCCCTGGACCCAAAGATGATTCCTCAGGCCACCAGGAACCCACTGTGGTGTTGCCAGCATAGTTCATGGATCCTGGACATCAAAAGCCTTCGATATTGATTGAATTTCAAAAAGGCAATAGGGGTTTGTGGTCGTTCTCGCTGTAGCTGTTGCAGTTCCCTGCCTTGTGCTGGACCGACAGCCGCGTGTTTCTTGCTTTATTTTTTCCCCAGTGCGATCAGAGGGGCTGAAAGTGTATTTAATTAAATAGCAACAGCCGTGCCTTTTAAGGCAATTCAAGAAACCAGAGCTGCTTGAAGACGCCAACTCCATTACGTGGCTGTACATCGCATTTATCACATCCCAGTGCTTGCTCTTCCCTCCTCTTCTCTTCCGCGCTCTCCCCCAGCCGAGCGGCGCGCTCGGTCCTCGCCGTGTTCCTGCCTTTCTGCTGCGTCGGAGGAGGAAATCCATTACCCCGGTGGCGTGGCAGCTGGGAGGGAGGTCGGGGACGTTGCCTGTAGGGGCTGCTCGTAGCCAGCTCGGGGTCCTGCCGGAGCAGCAGTTTGCGCGACAGACACGCGGCTCCTCCTTGTACTCGAATTTTATTCTGCTTTCGGAGCAGCCGCCTTTGCCTGGCTGTAGCTGACGAGCTGTTCCTCGCCGTGCCGTGGCCCCAGCGGCGTGTGGGAAGAGGGACAGCAGCTGGGATTTGTCGGGATGCGAGGTGGGGGGATGCTGCCGGCCTCTCCCTCCCCGGGGACGCGCGCGCGCTGCCCGAAAATTCCACGCGCTGCCCAAAAATTCCACGCGCTGCCCAAAAACCGCATGTGCCGGGGGAGGTTTTCTCCGCTGCCTGGGCTCGCTTTTTAAAGACCGTTGTAAAACCTTTTCCCTCCTTGCTGCTGGAGGGTTTTACAGTGTGTTGCCATGAGCCACTTAAAGGCAAAACAGGAGGAAAAAAAAAAAAAAATCCTATTTGCAGCAGTGCTGCCAGCTGAGCCGGCGTGGAAACCCGGGCCCTGCCCTGGGGTGAGGTACAGGGGGTTTGTAGGGGATGCTGAAGAAGAGTTGAGCCTCCCCAGAGCCTTCCCTTTGCAGAACAACACCCCAGGGCTTCTCCTGTGGTATCTCCCATCTGCCTTGTGTCCCCAAAACTGTGTTCCCCATTGCTCAGTGGGCTTCTCCGCCAGTTTGGGGCGTCTTGCAAGTCATGGAAACCCAGTCATAGAATCATAGAATGGTTCAAGTTGGAAGGAACCTTACAGACCGTCTAGTTCCCACCCCCTGCCCCGGGCAGGGACACCTCCCACCAGCCCAGGTTGCTCAAAGCCCCATCCAACCTGGCCTTGAACCCCTCCAGGGATGGAGCAGCCGCAGCTTCTCCGGCAATATTTTAGTAGACCTTGGTCTGCGAAGCTTCCCTCCAGCAGGAAGGGTGCAAATATCTCCGTGGATACCTGGCCCACATCAGAAACAGCTCTGTGGTCACCTCCCTGGTGACCTGGTGTCCCACATGGCCCCGTGTCCCGCAGCTTTGTGGGACAAGCTGGTGTAGGACATCAGCTCCCCGTCCCTGCTAGCGAAGGGGGTTTGGGCTGGGAAGGAAGGGGATATTTTTTGCTGTGCCTCTGAAAGGCAAGGATTTTCTGTGGATGTGGGGCTGCAGTTTTTAATCACTCCTTGCTCTGATCCTCTCTCTACAAAACCACTCCGAAGGCACCTAAGGGCAAAGCAGCAGGTGTTAATATTCTTCTCATTTTGCTGTTGTTGGGTGGGGGAGGAATTGAGATTCAAGAAAAGCTGTGATTTGAAGTGGTGCTTCTGGCCTCGGCTGTGGCAGCTGAAGGGCAGGTGAGACCTGGGCCAGAGGAGAGGTGCTCTGGACCTGGCTGGGGAACTACCTGCAGCTCTAATTTGGCTGGTAATGGCCGGGCGGCTTCTCCCCAGTCTTCTCCATGCTCTCGTTCTTCCAACTCTATGCAAATATTTGCAGCAGTGAGGGAGCTGCCCAGGGAGATTTTTATTCCTGGCATGAACTGAGTTAGAGGGAAAGGTTGGACCAGAAGAATCATAGAATCGGGATGATTAGAGATGGAAGGGATCTTAAAGATCATGGAGTTTCAATCCCCCTGCCATGGGCGGGGATGCCTCCCACCAGACCAGGTTGCTTGGCCTTGAACACCTCCAGGGGTGGGGCAGCCACAGCTTCTCTGGGCAACCTGGGCCAGGGTCTCACCACCTTCATAGTGAAAAATTTATCCCAAAATCTCCCCTCTTTCAGTTTAAAATCATCCTATTGCTTCACTCCCTGATCAACAGTCCCTCCCCATCTCTCCTGTAGTCCCTTTAGGTGCTAGAAGGCTACTATAAGGTCTCCCTGGAGCCTTCTTTTCTCCAGGCTGAACACCCTCAACTCTCTCAGCCTGTCTTCATAGGAGAATGATCTCGTGGTGGGCACCAAGATCCACCCTGTCCAGCAGCCTTTGCTGTGGTGGCCAGCAGAAGGTGAGGAACAGGTCCCTGGAGCATCCCATGGAGATTTGCTCCTGCGTTCACGGGATGTTTGGTTGCTTGGAGCTTCAGTCAGCATCTGTGCATCCTGACAGAGCTGAAAGGGTCCCACAGCAGCTCCTGAGGGGCTCCTCCATTTCCTTCCTGCATCTCCCTGATGTTGGCCTCTGCGAAGTGCCTCGTTGATGGGGATGCCGTGTTGTGCTGTGCACAGACGGGCTGCTGTGTGGGAAGAGGGAGGTTTTTCTTTGAGGTCTCATGGACACGCCGAGTGCTGACCAGGGGCCAGCGCAGAGGGATGGATGCTTCTGTTAATTAGCACTAGATGAAAGGAAAACTTGTCTTTATTCAAAGAGCGGCTTGTTCCAGTTTCATCGCAGCCCCTCAGTTCTGAGCTTTAAAGTTCGGCGAATGTGTGAACAATAAGTTTGGAAAGATGTTTTGAAGCCGAAATCGCAGCATTGTTATGAAAATGCTGAAGGGGAGTTGTGACACTGTTTTGAAGATGAAAGTATTTTTACAATCTTAAATGTGTCTTAAACTGACACATTTAAAAAAAAAAAAAAAAGGGGAAAAGAAAAATGAAGTTTGCATGAAAGACAGCTCTCAGCAAGACTTTCCCTGACCAGAATGAGACGTGACCATCCCTGAAGATTGGTGAAGGCACTTTGAGGTGCTGCTGGCTTTGGTTGGCATGTGGGTGACCCTGCGTCCACTGTGGTGAAGTAAGTGGTCTCTGTTGGTGTTACTGGTATGTGCTGGATAGGGTGAGCTCACTGCAGCCTCGGTGGAGGGAGTGGTGGGTTCGTAGAGTGGTTTGAGTTGGAAGGGACCTTAAGGATCATCCAGTTCCAACCCCCCCTGCCATGGTCAGGGACATTTCCCACTAGAGCAGGTTGCTCAAAGCCCAGTCCAGCCTGGTCTTGAACACCTCCAGGGATGGGTCAGGGTGCCTCCTACCCTGGTGGGTGCTTGTTGTCCTCCAGGCAGCTGCTGGATCAGCAGAGCAGCAGGAGGAGGGCACAAGATGAGATGGTGATGGAGCGTGGACGTGTGCTGGTCCCGTCCTTGCTGCCCGAGCGATGCCCTCGCCGCTTCTGACCCCAGCAGCACTCGCTGCAGTTGGAGTTGGTCTGTGAAAACTGATTTTTCACAGCTGTTTAGCAAGCAGCTGCCTAATGGATTAACCAAGCAGCACCCTCTCAATGAGGAGTGAAGGGGGAGGCTGGCGCTGGCCATCTCCAGGGTCAGCAGAGTCATCTCTGGGCTGCTCCTGCTCCTCGGCTGTTCCCCAAGGCTCCTCGGTCCGTGCCTTTCAGGGGAGCTGGGCTGGGGGGCAGAGGCTGGCTATGAAGCCCCGGTGTGGGGAGGGCGAGTGACCTGGTGGGTCTGGGGGCTTCCAGCAGCTTGGGCTCTGTCACAGCCTCTTCCAGCAACTGGCTCCCCCGTCCCAGTGTTGCATCTTGCTGGTTTAAGCTTGGTCCAGCCCTGCATGCTCATGAGTTGGCTCCTGCACAGAGCAGCCTCTTACCGAGTCATAGAATCCTTTAGGTTGGAAGAGACCTTTAAGATCATAGAGTCCAACCGTTAACCCAGCCCTGCCAAGTTACCACTAAACCATGTTCCTCAGCACCACATCTACCTGTCTTTTAAATTCCTCCAGGGATGGCGACTCCACCACTTCCCTGGGCAGCCTGTTCCAAGGCTCAATAACTCTTTCGGTGAAGAGATTTTTCCTCATATCCATCCTAAACCTCCCCTGGCGCAACTTGCAGTGATGTTTTTTTTTTTTTTTATTCCCCTTAAGCTGTAGTTTCTATTGTGGTCTCTCAGATACCCAGGGGCCTCTGAGCGCCCGCCCTATAATTAAAAGCAATCTATTGCGATGTCTGAGGGGGCTGCGCGAGTTACAGGGCCACGAGCCCTGGTCTGCTGCAGAAGAGCTGTCAGGCAGTTCCTTCGTTAGAAAATAGACACCCAAAATTCCTCTTCCACCCCCAACTTTGTCTTCCTGCCAGCCCTGAATTCCAGATTTATTTAAGGGTCTTTTCTTTTGGGCTCGGGTGGGTGTGGAGCGTGTATTTTTTGCCATGTGAGTCTGACAAGCCCTTGGGGAGGATGAGTGGGTGTCTTGAAGCGTTAGGGAGAAACTTGGCAAGTGCTTTAGCTCCAGGGATCTCTTTGCATTTTTGGCTGCATCTGCTTTTTTATCTTGCTGCTCTCAAACTTTTCTGAACCAGCAAAGTCACGCCCCGGCAGCTCTGCCATCCAGGAATAACGCTGCTCCCGTTCCTCGAAGGTCTGGCTGCAGAGATGAGATGGTTTCTGTGGTTTCTCCCAAGGGTACCAGCCCATGGACAGTCCTGGGTGGGATAGACCTGGGGTCCCTCTGCCCAGCACTCCCAAATCTGAATGTTAACCATGGATGAGGATGGTCTTCCCTTCTCTACATCATGGAGTAGGGTTCTCCACTGTTGGAGCAGGGATGGAGATGAGCAGGAAGGTGCTCAAAGCTGGCTGCACAAAGGGGCAGCCGTATGTGGGACGTGCATGTCATGCTTGGGTGCTTCCCAAAAGAGGGAGAGGTTCTCCTGGCCCTCTTCAAGGTGCTCTTTTTCTTGTTGTGTCTTGGTCTGTGCTCCCAACTTGGTTCCTGGCCTTGACTATGGGATTTGGGATCTGGTTTTAGGAGGTGACAGCAATCTCTTGGCTGTGTGGGAGGTCAGGGGGAAGAGCTTCCCTCCATGATCTTCACTGTAGTGCAGTTACAGGAAGCACACATGAGTGTGTGGATTCATCTGGTGGAAAATATAGGGCTTTGGAGTCGTTCTGGGATTGTTGTCTTGGCTTTGCTGATGATTTGTGAAATGACCTTGACTGAATAAGCGCTTCTCCCTCGGCTTTTTCCTTACCCCTTGTTTGCAAGGGCCTGGGGGGGCTCCCCGTTTGCATTGCCAATGTGATGTAGAATTCCTGCGTGGAGGTGGGAGAGGGACAGACCCTCTCGGCTCCTTTCCTGCCCCCAGGCTGGTGGTGCACGAGGAGCTGGGGACAGGAGACCCGGTGGAAACACAAAGTCAGAAGTCGCTTTGGGTTTGGGTGGAGGAGGTGATAAGTGGACTCCACAGATCAGGTTCTGCTCCTTCTCTGAGCTGGGGTAGCTGCTGCCCCAGGCACTTCTCCGGCCGATGGCTCTCCCCACAGCTCCAGACGTGGCTGGGCAGGATGGTGCTGTGGAGTCCGATGGCTGTAACACACCATCCCTTTAGGAGCTGGGGTTTTCTCTCCGCTTTAGTGTGCTAAAAATGAGCTGCACGGTTGAAAGTTCCCCTCTCCCCTGCATGCGCACACGTCTCCTGATCTCTGCGAGAGAGTGACAGCTTCTCTAATTAGGCAGCCGAGGAGGTAACCTTAGCAACTCCACGCCGGTGCTGGGGGACCATCTCCAGCTACCCTTGGAGGTGGCGTGTCTGGTGTTCAAATGGCCTCTCGTGAGGACGGGAGAGCTCGGGCTGCCTTGCACGCCCGTCCTCCCTCCCCGAGACCGTCGCACGTGGCTGACGGTGTCTGCCGTGCAAAGCAGGAGCCGCCACGGGAGGAGGCACCTACGTCCCACCACTGCCTGCTCCGGCTGATGCACAGGCTGGGCACAGCTCTGGGGAGAAGCCCTGTGGTGTCTGTGGGCAGTACTGGGAGGGAGCTGGTGCAGGAGGAGGCGCTGAGCATCCTTCTGCATCAGTGATGCCTGCTCTGCTGCGAAGGGGGGCTTGGGGCTGCAGCAGGGGAAGCTCTGGAGATCCAGGAGAGAAGGATAGCGTGGGATGCGCCCTTGGCTTGTCCCATCTCCTTAGGTTGGGAGCTGGTGGCCTGGCAGTGCTGGCCGGGGCTTGGGGGGTGGTTGTGAGCACAGCAGGGTCTGTGTTTGCTTCAAAAGGACTGGTGGTGTCCTGTCCCTGAGAGCCTGCCCGCACCTCAGCATCCTCATCCTCCCCGTGGCTCTATCCTCCCCGTGGCTCCATCCTCCTCTTGGCTTCGTCTTCCCTGCCCGGAGGCTGCAGCACTAAGAAATCCCTTAAAATCTGACTGTGCCTCCTGCCCTGTGGGCTGGAAGGGGCCTTGGCTACTCGAAACACTGCTCGGAAATACTTTTTTTTTTTTTTTATAGCATCTGGGAGCGAGCCAGGGTGAAAATGAGCTGAGGCCGCTGAAGGGAGATAAGCTGAGACGTAAACTGTGATTTTCTGCCCTGTGAGCCCTATGCATGGATTTCATCTTTTAATGGAAGTGCAGTAAATAAAAGCCATTTTCACAATAAGCTGAGCAACAGGTCATAAGCGTCTGAGCCACTGAAATTGATAGAAGCGAGCTAAGCGTAACAAATCTCCCAAAATTGCACCAGACTCCACTTGTATCTAGTCCCTTCCTGCATCTCACCAATTATAGCAAACGGCAATTATTTCTGAGCCAGAGCTTTCTCTGAATAAAACCTCAGTCAAACTGCAGATGCTTTATCTTCTTTTCAAATAGATTTGTACCGGAGGAAAAACCCCCGGTGGGGAGAAATCCCATTTGAAGGGGCTTTCCCTGGCAGTGTTTGCGGAGACAGTAGATGCTGGACACGGATGGGAGGCGTAAATTTGACCTCCCTGTAGTTTGCTGGCTCTGGCTGACGGGGGGGGGGACACGGGGAGAAGTCAAGCACCTTCCCTTTTGAACGTCACTTATGCCTGTGTCAGGATGGAGCGTGGGCTGGGGATGTGCTGGCATCACATCTCTGCTGGGACACCACATCTCTGCTGGGACATCACATCTCCTGCTGATGGGGCTCCTCGTGGAGAGCTGACCTTTTTTTTTTTTTTTTTTTTTTCCCCCCTCTTCCAGTTAGACCCAGTAAATGACTGTCTCCTCCCAGTCCCCACCAGCGGGCTCCGGGCTGGTACCCAGCGATGCTTCTGGGGTATAAAGCAGACTCTCCAGAGTCCACGCTCAGGCTAAACGCTGACACTTTTGTCCCTATAACCTCTATGCTTTTTTTAGAAGCATCTCCGCCGCAGAGCCTCGGGGATGCCCCTGCAGCAGGCATAGTGTGTGGGGTGAAAATTTCCTCGCCTCTGCACCAGTTTGGCCCATTCGAAGGGGGTTACCTGGGAATTTATTTGCAAGTTCTTCTAAAGAGGGGCTCGTTTTATACGTGGAGCTGTGGCACCGCTGGTTTTACCTGCTGGAGCTCCAGTCCAAGGTCAAAGAGCCTGGTTGTCACCGTGGCTTCTGGCTTCGTGGTGTTCGAGCACGACGTCCCCGGTGCCGTACGGACCCTCGGGCTGACGGAGGAGGGTTGTGCGGGTGGCTGTTGGCATCCGAACGGCTGTTCCTTGGCCAAATATGTGTGCTGAGGCATGGGGTATCTCAGCCCTGATGTTTTTCTCTACGTAGGAATGAAGTGCCTTGCTTGGGATTTGTTGGAAGCGTGCTCCTGCTGTTAGCTGCTGCTAGAGATGCTGACGAAGAAGTGCCACAAGATAGCGGGTGTAAGAAGCTCAACTGGCTTTCTGATTGATGTCATTAGTGCTCCCTACTGAAAAATCCCTGGGAAGCTGGACACTTTCTGTCTCTGGATTTCTCCAGAAGTTTTAGCTCAACGGCTTCTTGCTAGGTGCGTGGAGGCTGCTAATGTGGCACCCTTCTGGGTGCCTGGAAAATACCGGCAAGGTCTTAAATTGCCCAAGAAGTGATTTTTTTTATTTTTTTTTTCTCCTGGTGGTGTTAGCCAAGTGCATCACTGGGGTATTTTGCGATGCCTGGAAGCCCGTGGGACGGGACCGGGAGGCTGCATCTCCTGCCACGGCCCCGGGGCCGCCGCTCGGTTAAGGCTTTCCTGGCACGGGTGAGATGAGAAATCACCAACGGGGAGCGATGAGCGTTGTTCAATGATGCGTCCTCCCCTGTCATGGGGGAGCAGGGTTTGATTGATTTACTCTATGTTAGCCTCGCATGAAGAAAACTGTTGTTTTTTTTTTTTTTTCCTTTTTACCTTAGTCTTAGAATTACTTTTTTTTCCCCCCCTTGGAGGGTTGTTAATGAAAAGCACTGAACCAGCTTCTCTTCAATTTAATTTGCTTGCATGAGCTGGCAGCTCCCTCCCCCAAAAAAACACCTCCCAAAAATATATGTCAAATATTTGCTGAGAGGCTTCCAGAGCTGCCTCCAAAGGAGCTGCACGTACTATCCTGCCTGCAGATGTTCTCCATAAACTTTGCAGCTTGTGCAAATCCATATGCGTGTGGCTGGTGTCCCCTTGTCCAGTTTGGAGATGTCCTGGTGGGCAGCTCACGGGGGAGTTTCTGGGGAGAGCAGCCCTCGGAGTCAGCGTGAGCCTGATTTCTCTGCTGAGGCAGCACGTAGAGATGGGGGGAGGTATTGAAAAGCCATGAAACGCTGTATTTCACACCTCTCCTGGGCTTTTTTGGCGTGGGGAGGGTTGGCTGATGGCAGGTCTTGGGGTGATGAACAGGGCTGGCGTGGCTGGTCTCCATCTGGGAGAGGGAGATGAAAGGTCTAGATGAAGGATCTTGGCACTGGCCAGGCTGCGAGTGCCTGTTCTGCCAAATTCAGAAAACAATATGAAGTCTCTGCCTTTCTGTGCCCTCATGCCTTTCTTTGGAGAGATGTGACAGGTTGTGAATTAAAATTTGGGTGTTCCTCGAGTAGGTCTTTCCTTCCCACGTGCGCGTGGGCAGCCCCACCACCAGCATCTCCGCTGCCCTGGGCTGGCGCAGCCCCTGGGTCTGGAGCTGGTGGGAGGCATCCCTGTTTCCCACGGGTACCACTGTGCCAGGTTATCCCTTACAGACCGAGGGATGCGATCAGGCCTCGCAGTCTCCTTTGCCACCTCCCTGCCAGCTGTGCACAGCTGGCTCTTCTCTCCCGGTCCAGCGGCAGCCGGGGCTGCGTCCTGCCTCAGGGATGCAGCTTCATCATCCACCTTTAAAGTCTCCTCTATGGGTAGAACGGAGGCAAATCAACTAAAATACAGGATCAGGTGGTTATTCAGTACATCCACCTTCCTCTGGCGAGCAGTTCAGCGTGCGGAACGTGCTCATTTGCTCACCTAAAGAGAATTTCATCCTCCCCCTCCCACGGAGCACCATGAATCCAGCTGGAGCTGCTCGTCCCCCTTCGCCGCCGCAAACCGAAGCGCCTCGAGATCCTCCACAAACTGCCACTTGTTCTCCCCTTCTTGTGGTGTTTCCGTAACGCAGTTGGCCCCCGCAAACCTCTTTTCCATGCGGGAAGCACTGTCTTTGTTTCCTTGTGCCTCGCCAGCTGTAATCCCTGCCTGGCCGTGCCCCTTACTGGGTCGGCCGTTTATTTCCCTTAATCTTTTATGAAGCACTTTTAGCATAAGCTCTCGGAAAATCCGCTGAAATTAGACCCTTTAAATCACCTTCATGTATTTTAAAGGCTTTCTTTTGCAGATAATACTGCCAGGTTGCTTAACGTGCCTCTTTTTCACCATCCCTTAAGGAAGTTGGCGTCGCCTTGACCTGTTCAGATCATACTTTGCTGGTTTCTATATTAGTTGACCCCTAATTAGACTCTGAGTGAAGATCCCACTCTCCTGCAGTTCAGTATTTAGCCCGACAGTCCCAGAGCCATGGTCGTCTGCTTTTTAAAAATAAAATAATCATAGTAACAAATAATACTGCAGTTGCTTTCCCTTTTTAACAGCTTTTAGGGGAAGCGTCCAGGGCCTGGTGTGGATATTGTGGGAATTGTATTAGTGTTTGGTACAACCCTCTACCTGAGCTGAGAAGCATGTTCAGATCTGCCCTGGTGAGGTCCCATCTGGAGCACTGGGACCAGTTCTGGGCTCCCCAGTTCAAGAAGGACAGGGAACTGGTGGAGAGGGGACAGCAGAGGGCTACAGAGATGATGAGGGGCCTGGAGCAACTCCCTTACGAGGAAAGGCTGAGGGACTTGGGGCTTTTGAGTCTGGAGAAGAGAAGGCTGAGGGGGGATCTGATCAACACCTATAAATACTTCAAGGGTGGGTGTCAGGAGGATGGGGCCAGGCTTTTTTCAGTGGTGCCCAGGGACAGGAGAAGAGGGAATGGGCACAAACTGGAACATAGGAAGTTCCATCTAAATGTGTGGAGGAACTTCTACACTTTGAGGGTGGCAGAGCCCTGGAAGAGGCTGCCCAGGGAGGTGGTGGAGTCTCTGTCTCTGGAGACATTCAAACCCCACCTGGACATGTTCCTGTGCGACCTGCTTTGGCAAGGGATTGGACTGGATGATCTCCAGAGGTCCCTTCCAGCCCCATGTGATTCTGTGGTCTGAAGGACTGAAATGAGCTTGGCAGCCGGGATGCCCAAGTTTTGCTAAGTAGCTACAACTTCCAAGAAACCTCACCGTGCGCCTCTGATGTAGGTTTTTCTGATAGTTCGTGCCTCCTTTGGCAGGGAGGAGCAGGTTTTTTCCTGGAGGTGCTGACCCCCATAAGATGGGGAGAGCCGTGGAGGAGCCCGCAGGCGGTGGTGTGAGGCGGGAGGCTGGTGCACAGCCCAGTGTTCTGCCGGGAATTACTGTTTCCTCTCTTGTAGGGTAAAAGAAGCCCATTCTCCAGGCACTCGGCTGTGGCCTTTCCCTGATGGGAAAGCTTGGTGGAAAAATAGCATTGTTGACCATCCCTCTGTATTTGGGAAAATAAGGCTGTTGAGAGCGAAACCTCCCGCCTTGCAGGTTGGGGCATAACTGCGTCCAGCAGCTGGAAGCTGCAATTAGATAAATTCAGGCTGAAAACGGAGCACAAATCCCCAAATGAAATTAACTGGCCGCTGCCGGGCGGGGGGTCGGGCTGTGTGATTGCCGTGATCTCTCCTGCCCGCCCGCCGCCTCGGGAGCAGCCGCTTTCAACAGCCCCTAATATTGCTCTTTTTTTTCTTCTTTTTCTTTTTTTTCTTTTTTTTTCTTCTTTTTTCTGCTTCCTAGAACTAAAGCGAGCTTCCTCCTGGACTTCTCAGGAAGGGTAGGAGGTGGGAGGGATGTCTTTGAATAGAAACATCCATCCTCCCCTGCATCCCTCCTCCTCCTCCCCCATCCTCTCGCTCCTTTCCGCAAGGTTAAATGCCGCGGCAGAGAAGGAAATTGAGTTTTGGTGTCTGTGCTCCCAAGGGCTGCTCTCAGCTGGGGAAATGCATCATCCCGCTGGGCTCTCGTGCTAATCCCTCCTGGATTGCCTGCCGGCTGGGAGGCGATGACACAGACCGGAGGGGGTTACAGCCAGTGCTCCCGGTGTCCTCAGGTCAATGGGATGCTGGTCCCATCATGGACTTATAATGGAGAGGGTATCTCTAGAAGTAGGGATTTATTTACTGTGTCTTGCCTGGCGGGGGTAATTTGGGATTGGAAGGAATAAGTAATCAGATTTCCATCTTGTGAGGGCAATACAAAGTTAAAATGTATGAGTCTATTTCCTCTTTTTTTTCTCTTTTTTTTTTATAGTTTAGAAGAAAAGAAACCTCACACTCTGCAAAAGGGGGTGGGCTGTGTATTAAAAATAGAGGTTAAAGCCTGGGAGCAAACCTACAGAAGCCTTGCAAGAAAGACTCCAGGATATTTTCCCCAGTAATCTCCGGGTGGAAGAGCTATTGACCCTGGGGTGGGCTTGCGGAGAAAGGAAAATCATTCTGCCCCCCATCCTCTCACCCCCAGTCTCCTTTCCCGTGAATTATTCCTCTGATGGTACAGATTGCCATCAGCTGATGGGAGGCTGCATCCCGTGGTGGGGTGTGGGTCAGGCTGTCCAGGAGATGTCCTCCTGCCGAAGCGTCACATCTCCTGCTGCGCTAATGTCGAAAGAGGCTTCAAAGCTCTCATTTTTCAGGGGGGTGGGGGAAATTGAGCCCGTGTTGCCCATCAGTGCGTGTCTATATGTACACACATATGTATGTGTATATAAAAAAGCCCATTTAAACATGTTGGCTAACACATTAAAAATAATTGTTATTGGTTACACAAATTACTAGCAATATTGCTATGGCTGTATTACAGCCTAAATTTTCACTTGATTGCTGCCACATAATTTTTAGCAAATAACTAAAGCGTTCTAACTTAAATATTGTCACAGTATCGTTTTAGTAGGCAAATGAGGTAATTATAATCTCCTTGGATATTGGGATATCTTCTACCTACCAATGTGCACGTAATGCATTTTGCTGATTTGAAGCAGGCTTCGGAGATCGGCGTTTTCTTCAGTGGTAGTTCTGAAAAAGCTTGAAAAACAAAATCGTTGATGGGGTTAACGGGGGGGGGTCTGCACGTGGGGAGGTGAACACGCGTGTCCTGGTGCCATCCTTCCTCCTGAAGCTTGGGAAGAGGTTGTCCATGGGCAGGGGATAAACTCTGAAATGACGTGCCCTGCTCCGAGCATGCCGGCGGTTGGGTTTTGGGATTAGTGGCTGAGCAGAGTTTGGAGGAAAGGAAGTGTTTCTGGCATAGTTCTGTCTTTTTAAAATGATCTCCCCATCTCTTGCAGCCCCTGAAACCTGAAATCTTTTCAGGGTTGCTTTCCAGCTCTGCAAAGTGAGTTTTGTGCATGAGTGGCAGCGAGCAATGCCAAGCTGCTGGTGCTACTGGTGGTGCTGGGGTCTGGGGGCTGCAGGCAGCTGGTGCTGGCCATGGGCAGGGCTGGCATTATGGTTGTCTTTGGTGCCCAGCAGCTCTGTTTCATCTCCTTCCCCTCCAAGTGCACCTCATTGAGTATTTACGGTCCCTGTGAATGGTGGGGTGCGTGGGGAAAGACAGGAGCTGGAGGGGTTTTTGTTTCTGGCTTGTCTGCATTAAAGTTTTGGCAGAGGTTTGCAGCCGGGCATTGAAATTGGCTTTCAGCAGCTTGGATCTGGAGTTGGTGGGGTGAAAACCACGTTTATTCCCATTTCAAAATGAAGGGGTGGGTGCTGGGCTCGGCTACGGGAGCTGTCGCCGTTGGGGTGTACGTGGAGAGGGGAGGCTGGGCTCAAACTGTACCCGAATTAACTGCAGCCAGGGAAAGGAGCTGGTGGGGCTGCAGAAGGTGCCCTGGGTGGAGGTGCTGCCTGTGTGGGGGGTGGCTGCCTGCCTTGGTGCTGCCCGTGGATGCTCACAGCCCCGGGGGGACGGGATCCTCGCAGGGGACTTCATGGGAGCGAGCGGTCACAAAAACCTGCCTCACAAATTCCTCCTCTGCAGCATCCCCTCCTCCTCCTCCCCATCCGTGGCTTGGTGGCTCTTGGGGACATCCAGCATTTGCCAGAGCCAACCTTTCACAAACCAGCGGCTCCTCTGTGCCCCCCCGGTCTCCCTGATACTCCTTCCCATGATGGATGCTGATGGGGAAGGAAATCACAGCAGCAGAATGAGCCGCGCTGCTGTACCTTGCCATCACCTAAGCTATACTTTTTTTCTTCTTTTTCCCCCCCCACCCCCGTTCTCGCTCGCGCCCTGACTCCGATGATTGTAGCAGGGAGAACGCCTTGATTGCTGACAGCTTCTCGGGAGTTGCGGCACAATTGAATCAGTTCCCTTTCAGTGCATAGAAGCCCTTCAAATTGTAATCACAGGCCATTCTCCATCTCCGCATTGTGTTCTGCAGCAGGCAGCTGCGAGCCAGAGCGGTCCTCTTCCTCCTCCTCCTCCTCCTCCTCCTCCTCCTCCCCGGAGCCCCCTGGGCGGCATTGGCACTGATCCCCTCACTCTCACCCCCAGCAGGGCTGCTCCTTGGTGGGTTATTTATGTCCCCCCTGCGAATCGGAGTTGGGATGGAGTGGGTTGGGATGGTGGTGCAGGGCCAGCGGGAGCGGGTGAGGTGGCTTCTGGGGACAGCCAGCACCAGCCGGGGCAGGGCTGGGGGTCAGGGATGCTGTGCTGGTGTATCCGCATCCCTCTGCCGAGCGGAGGGGTGGGAAGTCCCGGGTTCAAGGCAAAATGAGCTGCCATGCTCCTGTGCCACCTGCCTTGCAGCCCGAGGCGGATGGATGTAGCCCTCGGAGCTGTAATGGGGGCTCCGAGGTGGGTCTTTTAGGGTGAATCCACTTCCTACTGATCTTATTTTTTGGGGGGAACCCCAAGAATGAGCTGAGGGCAACAAGCCCTATCTGCCCAATGAGTCTGACCAGGTAGAAACCAGAAGAGAAAGCAGAAACGAGCCTGGGACCAAGCCCTTCCCCGTCTTCTCCTGCTGCTCTTCTGGGCACACTGGTAGGACTGGGAAAAGGTGACCAGGAGCCAGGCAGGGCTGGACTGGTGTCACCTGGAGCTGGAAGAGTTTCCCCCAGTGCCACCACAGCCCCACCGGTGCCTTGTGCTGGTGCCATGAGGTTGTTTTATCACCACGTGTCGGCGTTGCGTTTCCTACCCCATCAGCCGAATTTCAGCTGCTTTTGCTCTCTGCTCTCTTTTCCCGTGACCTTTCACTTTTTGTGCTGCATCTTTCTTTTTTGCTTTCCTTGGCTTTCCTTTTGTTCACCTGCCCCCCCTCCACGTCTTTCCGCTCCCTTCAGAAAGTTCCCAGCGCTTCCTCTCCCGCGGGGCCATGTCCATGCGGATGCTGGTGGGACCAGGAGGATGCCCCTCAACTCCCATTTCATGGGGACAAGTGACCAAGAGCTCCCTGCCCCGAGCTGTAAATGCAGCAGAGGGTCAATGTGTCAATGGAAAATTGAGTGCGGAGAGAATTAGGGCAGCAAGGCAGAATAATAAAACCTATTGGTGTTGAAACCAAGCCAGGAGAAGCTATAGAGGGAGGGCTGGGTGCCAGCTCGAGGGGGGAAAAAGAAATAAAGGTATGATTCAGCGTGACCCTCAGCTCATCGATCTGGGGGTTAGGACAGGGCTGGGAGAAGCTTTTGGGCATGGGAGCAGCAGGGAGGGGATGCTGGCAATGGCAGAGCCTGGGGACCACCTCCCTTGGAGAGCCACACTCCCCTCCCCGCAGGCACCAGTGGCCACCAGTGATGATGTTTGCTGGTCTGGCTTGGGTCTGGCTGCTGTCAGGAGTTGTTCTGCACCTTCCCTGTAGGGCTGGGGGGAGGTAAATCTGAAAAGAAAATAAGTATTCAGTGGGAAAGAACAGCTTGAAAAGTGGTTCTGTGGGTTTTTTTTTGGGGGGGAGGCTTGTGCTTTTTTTTGGTCGTTCTGCTTGTGCTCACATCACGTGCTCTCTCCAAGGGGAAAACTTAAAACTTGTTAAACTTGACAGGCCCGAAGTCCCCAGTGCAGAGCGTGGTCGGGGGTGATGGCTTGTTGTGTCCTGTCAGCGCAGGAGAAGTGTCCCTGTGAATCTGTTGTGGGAGCACCAGCCCCGATTCAGCGCCGTGCTGGGCTTTAAGCACTTGTGTCACGGAGCCTTCGAGCCAAGGCTTTGCTGAAAAGGATCCCAGAGGATCAAGATGCTGTTTGCTTTGTTGTGATTTGTGATTTTCTTTTTTTTTTTTGTCTTTCTTTTTTTTTTTCTTTTTTTTTTTTCCCACGTTGGGCAGAGGAGCTATCTCAAGACGGCAGTCAATTAAAAAAACAAAACAGAAACCCTGGCGGCTGTGATCCATCCTTCTCCCCCCCACTAAGCCCCATCGGTTCCTTCTGAATACAGAAGTGATCTTCCCGGTGCTGACAACATCGTTACTGCAGACGGTGTCTTTAGGCAGCCTGGTCTGTCTCCCAGGCTTTCCAACTTTCTTTTGTCCCAAGAAGTCAAAGTAAATTGTAGGCAGCCAGCTAGAACATGCGTTCCTTGGGGGGATCTGCTCTCCTTGGCAGACAAGCAGGCTTTTTTGTTACGCATCGAGGTCTCAGTGGGTTCCTGAGCCCTCTGACTGTGCAACTGTCACCATTATGTGCTACATAACGGCACGGTGGGATGTACTGGGAAACCAGGTCAATGGCTTGGGAAGCGCAGGCATCCCTGCTGCATCCCGCAGCATCCTTACTGGGCGTTGCAGGGCACGGGGTACAGCATCTCAAGGCTTCGGTGTTTAATAGGAGCATCCAAGCTTGAAAGAAAGGGAGAAGGGACCCTTTGCGGTAGGACAGCTTGACCTCCAGCTTCAGGCATGGCTTCGTGCTGGCAGGAGGCTGGGTTTCCCCAGGAGGGTGGCCAAGCCATCCCAGTCCAGGAGCTGGGGAGAGGAGGGACCCAAAGCTCTTCCCGTGCCACAGCTGGGAAACAAATGGCCCTGACTTCAGCTTAAAGATTGCGTCCTCACATCGGCTGGGGTAGAGCAGCTCATATATTCTTGTTTCCCTAAATGAAGGATGCACTCAAGCAATTGAAAACAACTTCTGGGACAATCTTGTTCCATTATGTCTAATGGAACCGGGTGTACGTGGCGCGTCGCGGGTGCTGATATCTTAGAGAAACAAAGAGGGATTTTCCCATTATTCAGAGAATGGATGAGACGTGAAATGAACTCCTCAGAGGCGTTTCAGTTTGTCACAATAGAGCAAAGTGAGTCACGTTTGGAGGGTTCGGGAACAAAATGTGTGCAATTTCCCTGTTTGCGTGCTCTCTCCCTCTTCTGCCCCCCCTCTTCCCTTTCCTGTTAAAATTTGGCAGCAGAAACCCAAACTCCAGGCACAGTTGCTTATACCCTTGGAGCCATCGGTGGAGGTTGTTCTGGAGCCCCCTCGCTGCCCTGGATGGGGCTGCAGGAGAGGACCTCGTTGGCTCAGGCATCAGCGGATGCTCCTGAAATGGGCTTTTATTTATAATTTTGTTTGTGAGCCTGGAGGAGGCATTTGCTCGTGTCTTAAAAGCTGGCGGTGACCGTGATCCAGTGAGCCAAGGCAAGAGCATCTCGGCTCTTTTGAACGCAGTAGCTGGAGCATTAAGAAATAACCAAATATCCCATGAACTGGAATAATTAATCTCACATTGATAAGTAAGGTAATGGATTCAGTGGACTATGGGATGTTGTGTTTGCAGCCCTGGGACTGCTTGATGCTTCCCAGCCAGAGAGGAGCATCCAAAGCTTTCCTCGCGGTTTTCCCTTCAGAAAACATTATTTCACTGAAGAAAAGGGAAAGGGGGCAGGGAACACTTTATTTGTACCCTTCAGTTGGCTGAATTAGAATTAAAACTGCCGTTTCACTTTGAAATAGTCTTTTCCATGGCTGGATTGCAGGAGGTTTGGGATTCTGCTGGGTAGGTGTCCTGCTTCTAGCTCTGCTCCACCATAAATGAGGGATGGGGGAGGCTGGTTCTCCATTGGCTTTGATGAACCCAACGGAGAACGAAGACATGCAACACTCGCTCAGCAGCATTGCCCTTTCGAAAGCCTTTGCTTTGGTGGCACCGAAACATTTCCAGAGGCCAAACAGTGCCACCCAGGAGGTCTGTCCTGGCTCGGGAAGGGGTAGATGCCACCTTAATGCACCTGAGGAGCACCACAAAGCTGTGTCCTTCCTTAATGGGGACAGGGGGCACCTTGTGCCAATCCAGGCAGTGCTTCCAGGGGCCATGACCAGGGTTGGCACTTGCTGGGCACCCCCTGTTTTTGGGTATTTATACTTACGAAGTGGAGTTTTTTCCCAAAGCAAGGCAAGGAGGCAGTGTAGGGATGGTGATCCCTGGAAGTGTTTAAGGCCAGGCTGGATGGGGCTTTGAGAGACCTGCTCTAGTGGGAGGTGTCCCTGCCCAGGGCAGGGGGGGTTGGAACTGGATGATCTTTAAGGTCCTTTCCGACTCAAACCATTCTATGATTCTATGATGCAAAGGCAGGCACGGGCAGTGTCTTTCCCCGGTCGGATTGTGCAGGTTTTGGAAGAGGTGTGGAGTATTTCTTACGTGGCCAGCATGAAATACTGCAGTTTGTTTCTCCTTAAGCAGCGTCATTTAATTTTCTCCTGCGAAAGCGCTGTCCAAAAATAAATCCTTTACGGGAGAAACGTAATTAAAAAGCCGTGGACATAAATCTCGTGCAGGGTTCTTTGAGCCACTGGAAACCCGTCCTGGCCACGGGGGTTCCCACTGGGTGAGGAGGGGAGAGCCCCCCTCTAAGCCCTTCCTCTGGAGTGGTTTCTGCCTCTTGTTGAGCTCCTCTTTGCTGCACCTGAGTTGCTGATTAAGAATTGCCTTGAAAGGCATCTTCAAACTCTTAAAGGACTGTTTCCCAACTTAACAAATCAGCGCATTAAAATCTATAAATATTTAGTTGCTACTTGTTCTCCAGAGGGGTTTGCCTTGTGCCTCCTTCCCTCTCTGCTCCCCCTCCACCAGTAAGACCCTTCCCTGCAGTGCTCAGAGAATCTGTTTGCCAGTGGCCCCTGCATCACTGTGTCCCTGCTTCTCTGGTGGCACGAGGGCCATAGAAGCAGCCCCCAAGAGCGTGGGAAAACTGTTTATTCTGGTCACTCTCTGGAGCACTGTGTCCAGTTCTGGGCTCCCCAGTTCAAGAACGACAGGGAACTGGTGGAGAGGGCACAGGTACAGCAGAGGGCTACAAAGATGATGAGGGGCCTGGAGCATCTCTCTGACGAGGGAAGGCTGAGGGACTTGGGTCTGTTTAGTCTGGAGAAGAGAAGGCTGAGGGGTGGTGGAGTCTCCTTCTCTGGAGACATTCAAACCCGCCTGGACACGTTCCTGTGGGACCTGCTCTGGGTGGACCTGCTTTGGCAGGGGGTTGGACTAGATGATCTCCAGAGGTCCCTTCCAACCCCAGGTGATTCTGTAGCCTTGGCTGGGTTTTCTGCTTCAAGAGC
The DNA here is from genome assembly GCA_003697955.1 of Calidris pygmaea. Classification (NCBI taxonomy): domain Eukaryota; kingdom Metazoa; phylum Chordata; class Aves; order Charadriiformes; family Scolopacidae; genus Calidris; species Calidris pygmaea. The sequence goes on along the minus strand of QJSC01021634.1, from coordinate 1,257,444 downwards.
AAAGCAGCGAGTGCAGTGGCGGGTCGAACCATACAGCGTGTAAGGCTGTGGGAGGTTTATTTTTAAATGTTCTCTCATCTCCGTGAAGTGTCCACTGCTGGCTCTGTCTTGGGGGTTTGAAATTGCTCCGTTACTAAACCTGGGGTGAGCAAGGTGCTCGTGGGTGACGAGCCTGCCCAGCCATACACCTATTTCTGTGCAAGCCGTGGCCCTGAATTGCAAAATGCAAACCAACCCCCCCCCGGCAAACTCTAAAAATCTCTAGAAAAGAGACACAAATAATGCGCCTGATGAAGGGGGTTCTTTATCATTCTGAACAGTTTTTGGTTTTAATTTATTTTTTTTTTCCCCTCACTGCAATTAAATTCAAGGTCTTGTATCATCTGCTGTCATCATTCCCAGGGTGAAGCCGTGGATGTGACAGCAGGAGTGTGCCTGGGGGGGACCTGGGCTGTACCCTGAGCTGGGAGGAGGTGGGGGGGCAGCCCCTGCCCCGTGCCCAGACCCCTCCAGGGAGGCTGCTGGGGGAACACTGGGATGAACTGGGATGTCGTGCCCAGGTCGGGCTGGCGTACAGGCAGCAGAGGTGCTGGCCCAGTGCTCTGAGGGTGTGGGAAGCCCCAGTTTCCCAGCAGGACTGGTGGGGCTGACATTCCCAGTGCCTGGGCTGGGGTATTGCTGCCCAAAACTTTGTGGGAGGGGGAAGAGGACAAAATTTCACAGGGTTGGGGAGGGAAAGGCATTTAGGCAAAAGCCAGGAGGAAGTTTTGTAGCAGAGAAGGAGCAGAACCTCCCAGGCTGCTCCTTCCCTCTCCTCTCCCCCTGCTCGATGGCTTTGTGCTGCGCTGGTGCCTTCTCCCCGCTGCTTCTTTGGAGGGTTTCTGAGGCTGTTGGCCTGAGTTATGGAAACAGGCAGGCGTCAGAGCAGCTGTGTTGGTGGCGATACCAAGGCTCGGCCAAGTTGGGCACAGGCTGCTGCTTTCCTTCCCTCGCCGGCTGCGCTTCCCGGGGAATCTCACTCTCCCGGCTCTTTTCTCACCCTTAGAAATTCCTGAGGCTTTGCCCATCTCCGAAGGTTGGGCTGTCTTTGCCTCCTTTCCTGGAAAGGTGACATCTGAGGGGCTTGCAGATGTTGAAAAACTGGATTTTTTTTTTTAAACTGGGTGGGAATGAGAAGGGTGGTGGTCCTTCCCCAGGCTGTCCCCAGAAGAAGCTCCCCCCGAGCAGCAGATGGATGCTGGGGGAGAGCTGAGCCCTGCCCTGCGGGTACCAAAGCTGGATGTGGCCGGCTCCGTGGTTGTGTGCTCTCATTCTGAGAAGTCCCAGCAACAGGGATTGGCTTTTCTGCATCTGTTGGGGACAGATGTGTGTCCCGAGATGCAGCGCTGGATGCCTGTTAGTGCTGGCCATCACTGGTGGGTCCAGGAAGAGGCTGGATACCCTGTAGGAACCTCCGTAGGGTGCCCTGTTGTCCCGTGCTGCAAGTGGGTCCATCTGGAACCTGCTTTATTTTTATTTCTGAACATGAAAATGAGAGAGAACCAAATGTGTGGGGCTGGCTGGCTCTGTTTTTTGAGGGCTTTTGGGGAGTTCTGTAGCCAGGAGCCTGCAGGGAGCCAGGGGAAGCTGGAGGTGGCGGCAGGAGCCGTCCCATTTTGGAAACAATGAGATGCAAAATGTCTTGATTTCCACCCCCCTCCTCCCCTGAAACGGGAAGGAAATTCCAAAAAATCTCGTCATGACAACTCTGACACTTCTGTTCCCATTTGCTCCAAAATTACCTTTCAAATATAGTTCAGTTCTCTCCAGCAGAAGACCTGTCAGAGAGAGACTCTGTCAGGACAGCTGAGAAAGAGAGAAAATACTGAAGCAGCATCCGTCCCCGCTATCTCTAAGGGAACTAAACGTGGCACATTTCAGCTCCGGGTGCCTGTGCCGTGCTCTCTCCTCCTGCAGCATGAATCCCAAAGGGAGACAATGTTCTGAGTATTATAATTTGATGATAATAATTCAGCATTTAGAGAATCTTCTATCTCCGAATAACAAAGCATGTCAGGAAAAAAATATTATCCCCGCTGACAGGTTGGGGGGGGATGAAAGGTGAAGTCGAGTGAGTTGAGATGAAGATCTGGATGTGAAACCTGGGGGTTCTGACTTCTGAGTTGGAGGATTTTGCTTTCCCCATGCTCTCCCTGTGCCCCGGCTGTGCCTCGCAGGGGTTGTCACCCAGGGGGGGATGTCACCCAGAGGATGCTGATGAGATGCTCTGGGTACGGAGGTATTTAGTGAGTTCGATGGTCCCTGGTCTCTGCAGTGGACTCTGCTGGAAGGTGAGGTGCCAGCAGTGAGGGGAGGGTGTCCCAGAGCTTTGGAAACAATGGAAATATAATTGCTTATTTGAAAAATAAACAAACGCAAGCTTCCCAAAAGA
>QJSC01021634.1:1205710-1254913 GCA_003697955.1 Calidris pygmaea | reverse complement strand
GCGGTAGTGAGTCAAAACGGGGGATTAGAACAGAAATTGTCTTATAATTAAAGTTACAGAGCTGCTGCGGCAGCAGTGTAATTACTGACGGGGATCAGTGAAGCGCAGATGAGGAAATGTAAGATACCTGGCGTTTGGCGAGTGTCGGAGCTGGGGTGAGGAGGCAAAGGGATGCTGTTTGGGGAGAGGGCTGGGGCTGCAGTTGGGGGCTGAGCAGGACGAAAGGGAAGGGGGTAGGGGAGCGATCCCGTCCTGCCGCAGCTCCTGGGGGTATTTCAAGCCAGATGTGTGGTAGGAGAGCTCGGTGGCTGGGTTTGTGTGTGCACTGTTGGGTACAGCAAAGCACCTTGCAGTCCCTGCATGTGTTTCGCTCCAGGAGCAGCCGACCTGACCTGTTGTTTGCGTCAAGGGAACCTTTTATTTGCTGAGCATTGGCCTCTGCCACTTCATTTCATGCTCAGTGCTCGGAGATCAAGAGCTGTTTCTTTTAAGACTTTTACTAAACGTTCCTGAGTTAGCGGAGCTGGGTAGTTAGCACCAGGAGGGAGGATGGGAAGGTGTTTTTTTTCCCTGATCCAATACTGGTGGCTGTTTTCTTGCATTCCTCTGCCCCTTCTGTGTACGTTCTGCCTGGTTTTTATTTATTAACGTTGGCCAAGTGTTGGTTTTTGGGAGGGTTCTCGGTGGTGACACTGTTAGAGCTGTGCATCCGTACGCGCTCAGAAATGAGCAGTTATCCATGTCTGCTCCCGGCAGAGGCCGTGGAGTCGCTGGCCACCGGAATGAGCTTTGGTGACCCTGGTGTGGCTCTTGTGCTCGGGTTCAGAAGGAGTTGTTTTGATTTTTGCCTCCAATACCATCTCTACTCATTTGGATGCTCTTCCCGCTGGTCTGTCTGCCCGGCTGCTGCCTGGAGGATGGAGCACAGCTGGATGCAGCCGTGGTCCAGCCGCAGCATCCTCAGCAGCTGGATGCGGCTGTGGTCCAGCCACAGCATCCTCAGCAGCTGGATGCAGGGGTGGTCCAGCCGCAACATCCTCAGCAGCTGGATGCAGGGGTGGTCCAGCCGCAACATCCTCAGCAGCTGGATGCGGCCGTGGTCCAGCCACAGCATCTTCCACCCAGGGCAGGAGCATGAGATATGCTTCTCCAGTAGCAGAAGCTGAACTGGTGAGAGCAAGGATTGTTTCCCATGTCATGCTGGGAGAGTTAAGGTGGAGAAGTTGTTGCTGCTGGTGTGTCCTTTGCACCCATTGGGGGCCGGAGCAGGCAGTGCCAGGCTGCGGTGACTAGAGCTAACGCGCTTCCCTGCAATATGCAAAACGCTTACAGGAGCAATGGGAATTTCTGCCTGACCTCAGCTGGTGTGATCAACTGATGCCCTGAAGCATGAAAATAAATAGCTCTGACTCATAAGAACAAGTGGTGCAATTACTTTAGCTAGGATAAAATATTTGTAAGTATCTAATCCTTCTCTGTACCGTGTGCAGAAGCGAGTACTTATCTCCCTGCTGCTCCCTCTTCCCCGCAGCAGCACATTCCATACAAACAAGGAGCCTCTTGAACTCCTCGGGTCTCGGTACATCTGTTCCCGCAGCCCTTGCTCCGAGTTGGAGCGATGGGAGGGAGGCGCAGCCCCCGGGGGGTTGCTGTGAGTGGAGTCATATCTCTTCATTCGGGGTTATTGTGGGGCTTTGCCTTAAAATAGCGGGGCAGGAGAGGGTCTGTTAGCAAAAGAGCGGTTCTGAAGGAGCAGGAGGCAGAGAGGTGAAGCCTGAAGAGGGTTCCTTGGCGCTGCGGGGCAGTAAACAGCCACCGGCAGCTTCAGGGTTTCTCCTGTGGTCACTGGTGTGAAGAGAAGGGGCTCATTCTGGCTGAAAACAGGGTGTTTGGCCCCACCAAGGAGGCGGCTGGCAGCGGTTGGGGGTGGCTGGTGGGCTTGGGGGTGGCCATCTGGCCTTGCCTCTTCAGCCTGGGAGCGATGGAGGGGAGCTGGGAGGGCAGCGGTGACCCCCATTAAACAACACCCATAAGGTGAATTCAGATGTAAATGTTAACTTTTTAGGTTTTCCCTTAATATTTTCCACCAGCTGTGTCACTCCCCTGGCTTTGCTAGGCTCCGGTTTGTGTTTTAATTTGGATTGCTAATCATGTGCTTAGCTCCGTATCCCCTTGTGTGGGCACGCACTGAATCCCTCCCGACCCTGGGTGACAGGAGCCTTGTTCACAGTAAATAGCCAAGTCCTTGGACGCATCGACTCGGAAAATAAACGGCTTAATGGGCAGGATGCTGGAGTGGTGAGGGGGCTCCTGCCTGTGGCCAGTGCTGGCCATTAGCACCTGGCTTTGCCCACGTTTTCCCCCAGCCCAGCTTCCTGGGTTTCCATTTTACTCTCCTTTGTGGTGCCCAGGGTCATTCCCAGGGACGAGGCTGATCCCGATGCGGAGCTGGGATTTTTCTGACTCAAGCATTTTTATTTATTTATTTTTTAAAAAATAGGTTTGGCCCAACAGTGATTTAATGATCTTTTTCTAAAATTTAGGGGGTTTTGGCTTTGTTTCAAGCATTCGCTGTTTCAGAACTAATAGTCAAATGAAACATTAAGTTCACAGCAAAACATTTTAAGGCTTTTTTTTTTTTTTGCCTTAATGCTTTCAGCAAACAGAAAAATGACTTAATCTCATGCCTGTGCCCTCATGTCCAATCTGCCTTTGGTAGTGCTATATCTGGACAAATGTACATGGCAATACATTGCTTTTTTTTTTCTTTTTCCTCCCCCCTTGCCCCCCCCCCAAATTTCACAGTCAGCAGGAAAATAGTCCTGACTTCAGCTGTACTCTTCTAGCATTAGCATCTTGCAAGGACCTGACCCGAGCAGCTGGAGGTGTGCAGGTTCCTGCTGCAGACTGTCCGTGTGCTCGCTGGTGGCTCCATCTCAGCATGTCTCCTGGATTTCAAGGTTTCCAGTAGGAAAGGAAGGCTCTGTAGTACTGGACCACCGGGTTCAAACCACTCCAAGGTAGCCTGAGTCCAGCTTGGAGTGGAGCTAAACCTGAGGTGAAGGAGTGGGTGGTCCAGTGCTGCCCTTACTGGTGTTCCCCATCCTCCTCTGAGCCCTGGTACTGGTGGGGGGCTGAGGTTTGCCTTCTCCCCCATGTCTCCAGGCTATTGTGAGCTTGGTGGTGGTGGTACCTCAGACCTGGTGAGCTCTGCCTGGGTGGTGGGACATCATCTCCTGGGGCTGGGAAAGTGGGATGAAGCGCTCCCAGAATCACAGAATGGTTTGGGTTGGAAGGGACCTTAAATCCCATCCAGTCCCACCCCCTGCCCTGGGCAGGGACACCTCCCACCACACCAGGTTGCTCCAAGCCCCATCCAACCTGGCCTTGAACCCCTCCAGGGATGGGGCAGCCCCAGCTTCTCTGGGCAACCCGGGCCAGGGTCTCATCACTGTCAGAATGAAAAATTTCTTCCTGAGATCTGACCTAAATCTCCTCTCGCCCAGTTTGAACCCATTGCCCCTTGTCCTATCACTACATGCCCTTGTGAAAAGTCCCTCCCCAGCTTTCCTGGAGCCCCTTTAGGGACTGGAAGGGGCTCCAAGGTGTCCCCAGAGCCTTCTCTTCCCCAGGCTGAACCACCCCAACTCTCTCAGCCTGTCCTCACGGCAGAGATGCTTCTCTCTGTGCAGGATTCACCTTGTTTTTAGGAGACTAAAATAAACTATTTCTCAGAGCTGCGCCTCTCTGGAAGATGCTTTCCCATGGGAAAACAAAAACCCAGCCTGGAGTACAGTGCTGTTTAGAGAGCAAATAATTGATGGGACAAGGGCAGTTTTTGAGAGCTCAGCACCCACCATCAGGACTGGGTCTCTCCAGAGCACTCTCTCCCCAGCAGCTTGAATATTCCTGCCAGGTTCCCCGAGCCGGGCTTGAAACCGAAAATGCCTCCAATGCACACAAACTAATTACCGCCGCCTGCCCCTGGAGAGCGTGTGTGATTCGAGCTCCGAGCCCTGTATCTTGATGGTTCCCCGGGAAAGAAACAAAAACAGGCTTGTACCCGCGGTCCCCATGGACCCCGGGGAGATGTGTGACTCGGGCCTGATTGCATTTCTGCGTCTGCCACCGCGATATTAAAAACATTTAATAAACACGTTGGGAGCACAGATTGAGACGCCTGCGCCGGGCTCGCTTTAGGACCCAAGGGCCAAAGTTCCCTGGAAAGGTTGTTTTTTGCTGCAGCCCCGGCATCACCTGGTCCTGGCCGAGAGGTGGGCTAACACTGGGAATCACCACTTTCCCAAGGGAATAATTCCCTGGACCTTAATGCTAAGGCTGGCCAGGAGGAGATGGGGCTGTGCCATAGCAAACCTCCACGCTTCAGTGCTTCTGAGCCCGGAGGACATATATATTTATTTATTTTTTCCCCCTTCAGAATGGGGCTGTGTCAATCTGCCTGTCTCCTGCATCAAAAAGGTTGTGTTTTGCAGTTTAGTGGGTTTCTTTTTCTGCTGTCTTTGTGATCAGAAGTGACAAAAGCCTCCCCGTGGCACCCTGGCACCCGCCAGCCTTCCCACTGAAATGCAAACACCCAAACCTTCTCAAAGGTTTTGGCTTAAGCAGAGCAGCCCTTCTGATGGAAACCCATTAACTGCTGCTTTTTCTTTCCTCCCTCCTCTCTTCCTTGCTAGAATGAAGTAGTTTGCATCATTTTTCCCCTTGTTTCAGCCAACAAAACATGTTTGTTTCTCCTTAATTACCTGGGTGTCAATGGGGTGCTTCATCACTGTCTCTCCTTAGCCGGTTCCTTTTCATTTCAATATGTAGCAGATAATCAGAAGCCTCAATTGCAAATCCTGCAAAATCCTCCGGACTTGAAACTGGAAAATAACCCAAAAATGACCTTGAGATGACTTTCCACGTCCGTGAAAATTAAAATTAACTGGACTGATTTGACTGGCCTGAGGGGAAGAAGGTATTTATAAAAAAAAAAAATAAATAAAAAAAATGACAAATGAGCTGGGAAAGTTTCGAGTGTCTCAGGTGAACGGGAACATTAGAATATGCATTAGTTATAAATGCTGTAGCGCGGGGTGCCTGAAATTGTTAGAGGAAAATAATCCGTGTGTCGGCATGAGGAACGCCTGGGGGGCGGCGGTGGGAACGTGGCCGGGGGAGCTGGAGGAGAGGACGAGCTTCCTGGGGAGCTCAGCTGGGTTATCTCGCTCTCCTGGCCTTTGCTGGGGGTATGAAGATTTATTTTGGAGGTTCTGGCAGCTCTGCCCCAGCTCGACCCTCGCTTTTGCCGTGTGTTGCCCAACGGCAGAGAGTGGCGGGGGCTGATGTGGAGCGGGGGGACGTGGGGAATGGGCATCTGTGTTCTGGTGGCTGTGAAATACAGAATGGCTCCTGCAAGGTCGCGTGGGCTTTGCCCTCGTGGAGGTCATCCTTCAGTCCAGATCCCCTGAGCTACCACTGCTGTATCTCACCTCTGAGGCTTCTTTCTGCATCTTTTCTTCTCGCCTGGAGAAGAGAAAGCACCGGGGAGACCTTATGGTGGTCTTTCAGTACCTAAAGGGAGCCTACAGGAGGGATGGGGAGGGACTCTTTGTCAAGGAGTGGAGCATTAGGATGAAGGGTAACGATTTTAAACTGAAAGAGGGGAGATTTAGATGAGATCTCAGGAAGAAATTTTTCACTCTGAGGGTGGTGAGAGCCTGGCCCAGGTTGCCCAGAGGAGCTGGGGCTGCCCCATCCCTGGAGGTGTTCAAAGCCAGGTTGGAGGGGGCTTGGAGCAACCTGGTCTGGTGGGAGGTGTCCCTGCCCAGGGCAGTGGACTGAATGATCTTTAAGGTCCCTTCTAACCCCAACCATTCTTGATTTTGTGACAAACAAGCTGGAGCTGATGGACACAGGATGGAAGGTGGCTGGAGATGTGCATGGGTTTGATTGTCTTGGGATTTCCCAGGCCCTAGGCTTTTGCTTTAAGCAGCTGCATTCCCAGGGCTGTCACACACTGCTGTGACACCGTGAAATGTCACCCTTGCCCTTGTGTCAAGGGGACGTGTGTCCTGTGACAGCCCAATGGAATAGCTGTCATCTTCTATCTACTGTTTTGAGTGTGCTCCTTGTCTTAGCTGATATCTGGGGAGGTGAGAAGAGACTAGATGAAGGCAAAGCGATCAAAAGCACCGTGTCCAGAGCGGGGAAGGTGTTGGGTGTGTTGACTTAAAAGAACACACCGTCTCATGAGCTATGAAGGTGCATTGGGGTTATGTAGCAACTGCCATAAGGGGCTGGAGCACCACTTCTATGAGGACAGGCTGGGAGAGTTGGGTTTGTTCAGCCTGGACAAGAGAAGGCTCCAGGGAGACCTTAGAGCCCCTTCCAGTACCAAGAGAGGGCTCCAGGAAAGCTGGAGAGGGACTCTTGATCAGGGATGGGAGCAATAAGACAAGGGGTAATGTTTTTAAGCTGGAAGAGGGGAGATTTAGATGAGATCTCAGGAAGAAATTCTTTGCTGTGAGGGTGGTGAGAGCCTGGAACAGGTTGCCCAGAGAAGCTGTGGCTGCCCCAACCCTGGAGGGGTTCAAGGCCAGGTTGGAGGGGGCTTGGAGCAACCTGGTCTGGTGGGAGGTGTCCCTGCCCAGGGCAGGGGGGTGGGACTGGCTGGTCTTTAAGGTCCCTTCCAACTCTGTGATACTCTATGATTCCATGATTCCCCATTCACCCTGCAGTGCTCGGAGAAGAGGAGGTAGAAGGGTCAGGAGTTAAGGTGTGCGAGAGTGGCTTGGTGGATGTATGACAGCCACCTAAGGTTAACCCACCAAAGGAGGCAAAGAACACGGGTGCAAGTATGTACTGTTACCTATCCCAGGGCAGGGTGCCTGTGTTGAGGTCCTTGGGGTTGCGTGTTGGAGGCTGAGCCCCATATGGAGCTGCTGGAGAAGGATCCCCTTGTGCCGTATCATGAAGTGCCTGTGTTCTGTGATGGTCCAGCCAGTTGCTGGGTCCCCATGACTACTTCGTGTTTGCCTACGGACTCATTTGCCGTTTGTGAGGTTGGGCAGCAGCATTATCTTGACAAGAGAGAGATTTAGAGCTCTGTAATCCATGCTTGTCCATCCTAATTACTTCCCTTATCAGCCTTCAGGAGAGTAACTTTACAGTGGTAATTAGTCTCTTCAGTCCCACCCTATCTTAATAATTAACACAGTTAGAATGAGAGGGGAGACTCTCTGTTTTGGGCTGAAAAGGTCCTTCTGGGGGGAAAGCGGCACAGATTTCTTAAGCAATCAAATGCAGCCTGGAGAGGACAGCCTTGGGGGTGGCATGGGGAGGCTGTGTGCCCAGAACCTGCAGGATGGTGACGACAGGTAGCAAGCAACGCGAGCCAAAATTGTGTTTATACAGTGTGGTTTTGGATGTTTTATTAAAGGGAGCACTTGGCAGGCGCCGGTGATGCGGTCTCGGAGTGGTGAGCATCTGCGGTTTGCACGGGCTTCACCTGGAGCTGCGAGCATCCAGCCCTGCTGAAAATGAGCCCATTCATCATCTCCAGCGCTTGAGACGCGGCACAAAAAGGGCAGTTTGACCTAATACTGCCCTATAGCAGCTGCAATTACTGGAGTATAATTCATTTCAAATGGATCCAGAGATTTCTTTCCATTAACATCCAGAGTGGAAAAAAAACAGTGAGTGGGCAGGATTCACAGGCCGGGTGGTGATTGTCCTGACGGTCATCACAGGCAGGGGATAAGTTGATTTTGCAGAAGCAAAGGGCAGGATTGGACTTGACGGGACACTTGTGTGCTTTTCTAGGGGGACGCTGGGCTTCATATCTAGTGTTTAAATGAGGATCTTAACCCAGAGTACAGGTAGCAATATAGTGTGTGATGGGGTGATCAAGGGCAGCCATGGTGGCAAATCTCTTGCAGGAGAACTTGATTCTCAGCCTTTTCCAAGTAGAAGGGCTTTAGTTCACAAAAGTCAAATCTCTCCAGGACAGGGTGTTGGTTTGGGTTGGAAGGGACCTTGGAGGTCATCCAGTTCCAACCCCATGCAATAGGCAGGGACACCTCCCACCAGACCAGGTTGCTCAAAGCCCCGTCCAACCTGGCCTTGAACCCCTCCAGGGATGGGGCAGCCACAGCTTCTCTGGGCAACCTGGGCCAGGCTCTCACCACCTTCAGAGTGAAAAATTTCTTCCTAATATTGAATCTAAATCCACTCTCTTTCAGTTTAAAACCGTTACCCCTTGTCCCACTGGTACACTCCCTGATAGAGTTATGTCTCTAGAGTTTTTCAGGAGGCCCACAGAAGAAGTTTGCAGGAGAAGGAAAAGCGGGGCCCGGGAAGGTACTCCATCCTCATCAATTTGGGGGCGCGTTGCTGGGACAGGTTGCACAGAGGCTGTGGTGTTGGTTTGGACACTCAGAGCTGCCTCAACTTGAAGATCTGGCTGCGTGTATCGAATTTGGTGGTTCTTTGAAATCAGTTAAGTCTCAATTCAGTCTTGTTTTGTGCTTCTTGGAAGAAAGCCGTTAGTCAGCACGGTGAATCCAAGCAGCAGAAAGTGCTTTCGCATGCCGTGCTGGTTCTGGGGATGAATGCAGCTGAGGCATCAGTGCTCCAGAGCTGACCTCTGTCTCTGAGGAGCCTGTGAGTAAATATACGTAAAGGGAGGAATGGAATTGAAATCTTTTTTTAGGCTACTCCTTTAATTTTCAGACATCTTCTATCTAACCTGTGGGGAAAAAAAAAAAAAAGGAACATCTTGGTTTTTATTACAAGCCCCAAAGGCTCGTATTAATAGCTTGGTTTGGAGCTGGCAGCTACACCTTCCAGACAGCGTCTGCAAAACTACCTGAAGGCTAAACTCTGCCACCAGCTTCTTGGTATCTCCATCCTCACTGGCTTTTTCCATCCCTGCTCCTCGTCTGTTCCCTTGTGCTGGAGCACCCAAGAAAACCTGCTTCTGCCAGGTCAGCCCATCCAGTTCAACCATCAGACATGGCCAAGAAGGTCTCGGGTCCTGGTTCAGCCCAGGTTTTCAAGTAGAGGTGAGGGATATGGAGCAGGGGGGCCAGCTGTCTGAAGAGCTTCCCTCTCTTCCTAGACCATTACTGTGGAAGACGTATTTCCCTCGGCTTCTTCTGAGATTAATTCAGTCCCCAGCATGCGAGTGGTGCCAGGCAGGTGTCAGGCTCTGATGGATGGGCAGAGACACTAAGCGGTTGGGTAAGGATCCCGCTTGGTCATGCCCCTTGGCTCCTTGCCCCGCTCCCGTGCTGGGGACACGGCCCCTCTGCGGTCCACGTTTCCTTTCCATCATCGTCGTGCTAAACTGAAGAGACAGCTCCATTCAATAATTCATAACCTCACATAGTCTTTATGATATTTAAAGGAGGAGAAAAAAAACACCTTTGGATTGTCCTTTGTCCAGACTGGAGGTAGAGGAGCAGAAGTGATGGAGGCTGTTGGGTTTCTTGGGCCATGCTTTGTGTCTGACTGGATGCAGTGGTGGATAGAAATTCCCAAGACCTTCAGATGGAGAAGATCTTCAGAGTGATAGAGACATGGGACAGACAAAAGACCTCTGAAGGTGTGAATCTGTGTTGGAGAGGGCTTTGCGAGCAACCTCTGTGGGGGCCAGAGAAAAAGTGCCAGCTAAGATTTTACTTTTCTGTTTAGTTTTGAGTGTGTTTAGGTGATTCTGCTGCTCAGGTCTGGCTTTCAAATGGGATTTGGTCATTTGGAAGCTGGGATGTTGCTGAAAACCAGCAAAACTGGCTCTTAAGCAATTTTGCAATGAGTTTTGAAGAGTTTCCTTCCTGTCGCTGTAGCTTGGCCTCATTCAATGACTCTGTAAACTCTTCTGCTTCTCTTGGCTCTAAGGTGGGATGCTGGATTCACACACCTCCCCCCCCCCCACCTCCCAGGCTTATTTTCATTCTCATACAGACTTCTCTGAAATCTGAGTAGAGGGTGTCGTGCAAGTCCAAAGTGTTTGATTGTTTAGAAGTCACTGGAGTATCTTGTGTTCATTATTTTAACAATTGGAGAGAGGGTTTTATTTTCTCCAGAATCATAAACACGATCTTCAGTGTGTTTTATGAAAACAATAAAGCTAAACTCTAATAACCACACATTTTCCTTGCTTTATGTGCACACATCCTTGGGGAACAGGGCCTCAAGGACTCATCTTGCTCTGCTTTTAACAGAGTTTTAATGTGCTCAAGTTGGTAAGTGGTGGAGAGCTAGATTATGAATTTGCTTTGGTACCTAAAGGAATTTTCTTTGCCTTTAAAAATCTCAAGGTGAGCAAGAAAAGGCACCTCTGGAAGAGAAAGCCAGTGACGCAATGCGAAGATTTTAGCACTGCGATCTGAAAATCAGACTTCATTTAAATGCTGTATGTTCCAAACTCCTCTGTACGAGGACTAATTAGCTTTCTTGCATCTCTTTCCTGTCCTGTGAATAATACTGTTTTCTTTTAGAAGAGATCTGAGGCTCTCAGAGGCAATTTATAAAGGAGGATGCTCCGCTACAGAACAGAGAACCAAAGCGGGGAGATGAAGGGACGTGGTTCCTAAAGTATTTAGCCACCTAATGGATTTTTTATTTTTGAGTGCAGAAGTAGGTTAGGGCCCGAGCTTCATCTGTGATAGTGATTTTTTGATTGAGAACTCACTTAACGAGATAGTTTTCATCCAGAAGTGTCAAGAAATCCAAAATACCATGGAAATGTTCCAGTTTCGAATGCTATTTTTATTTTTTTATTGCGGGGGGAGAGGAAGGAGAAAATCCCATCTTTTGGCGTTTCTTCAAAGGAGAGTGTGTGACTTGGTGGAGATGTGTCCATGTGTGCTGAGGTCACCCTGGGACAGCAAGTGACCACGGGCTTGGCCAGGTCATGCCTGGTGCTTGTCTTTCACCCTTTAGTTGCAACTAAAGTTGTTTCTGGAAGGGATAGATGGAGAGGTTGTTTTCCCCTCTTCCTATTGGGGAAACTTCCAGATGGCTTGGTTTTTTGTTTTTTTTTTTCCACCACAGACCAGAATAACATTTGAAACCCCAGATAAGCCACTTAGATTTTAGCTTCTCTGTATGTTCCTTTTCACGTGATGCAAGTTGGACCTGCAGGCTGTGTCCCTACCTTCCAGAAGTTCTAACAGGGACAAGCAGATTCATAAATATCTTTTATATTTATGAATTTCTCTGGGGTGAGTGGCAGAGCCAAGGGTCAAACACAGGGCTCTTCAATCTCCGCACATTGTTGCAGAGGTGGGCACCGTAAAGGATCGTAGAAGCATAGACTGGTTTGGGTTGAAAGGGGCCATTGAAGACCATTTAGTCCAACCTTCCTGCAATGAGCAGGGACATCTTCAGGTTGCTCAGAGCCCCATTCAACCTGACCTTGAATGTTTCCAGGGATGGGACATCTACCACTTCTCTGGGCAACCTGGGCCAGTGTTTCACCACCCTCACCATAAAAAATTTCTTCCTTATATCTAACCTAAATCTCCCCTCTTTTAGTTTTATCTCCAGGCTGCACTTGTGGCTCATCTTTGCAAGCATCATGTGCCAGGAGCAGGACCCCAACATGTGGGGCATCTGGAGGGACCGTCTAGATCTGTAGATCCTGAAGCCACAACATCAAAGGGTTGGAGCCCTGAAGGAAGGTAGACCTGTGTGCCCAGCGCCCAAACGATGCTGGAAGGGTGGAAAGAGGAGATGAAAGGTGGTGGTGTTGCTGATATGCAGAAGATGGCGTGTAGATGCAGGCAAGTGCCTCTCATCTTGGGAGAGGAGAGCTTTGAGGCATCGCTGTGTATGGATGTGCTATGAGTCCCATGATTATGGTCCCAGGCAGCAGGAATCAATTAGTGTGGGCTTTAACGCAGCGGGGCTGCTCGTCACCATCGCCTTTTCAAGCTAACGTGGAGTTCTTGTGTCCGAAGTCCTTTGATGCTTGTCTGAGAGTCTCAGGGCTCTCTGGTTTCCAAAAGGAGCTCTCCGCAGAAGAGTGATAAATGTGTTTAATTTTTGCAGAGCTTGTAGCCTGGTTTTATCCCAGGATCCGTCTCTTGAGGTTTTATTAGCTGATGGTGTCTGTAGGAAAAAGTCAAAGCGACTAGACAGGAACAGCCCTGGAATTGATGTACGAAGCAAGAGCATGTTTTGGAGATAATGCTTCTCATTCTCGCCGTTGCTACGTGCTGAGTTGAGGCAGCGCAGTTCCCAGTTTTTGCCGTAGTTTTACAGCTGATGCCTGCCAAAAAAAATCCTCCTGCCGACCTCCCGCTGAGGCAGGGGGTGGGTTTTGTGTTCTGATTGTGGTGGGTCCCCTGCTTGGTCCATGGGAAGGGTCCCTGCTGGGTTGGAGCACCGGGACCAGGTGACAAACGCCTTCCTGCCCTGCGTGTGGCTCTCGAGGAACCTCGCGCAGAAGAAGCCTTGGCTTGGCTTGCTGAAAGCTGCAGGTGGCAGGAGGGACCCGTCTGCTCGGGGTGTGCTGGCGTGGGGCGAGCATCACCCTACCTTGGAATCCGGGAGAGAGACAATTTGCAAACATGTGTTGATGCGTCCCCGTAGGAAGCCAGGCACTAAATCATCACCTTGCAGCTTGCATGCAGATTCATCCAGGGAGCCTATTTAATTAGGGGATAAATTTAGAAATCAATTATTATTTGCAGAAACAGTTTCTTTGCCTCTAATGAGGCTGCAAGGATTCATCCCCTTCTGCCTCTCTCCCGTGACCTCTGTGTATGCAGATCAAGGGTGGGAACGCTCCGTGTCTCTTCTTTCTCGGTGTAGGTGGCCCTTTTTGGGCAGCTGCTGTACAGCTTTCCCCAGACTCTATTAGGACAGCAAATGGGGGTGCTACCACAAAACCATGCTGCTTTTGGATCTAAGGGGGTGGTAATGGTGGGGGCACCAGGTCCACTGGTAATGGGGACATGGATTCACCTTTCCTAATGGGGTAGGGGATGGGAAGGAATCTGAACTTGGTGGGAAGGAGAAAATAAGGATGAAGGTCTGGAATGGGTCTGGAAGGGAAGGACTGGGGGGCAGGAAGAGCCTAATGAAGCATTTCCACTGGTGGGGAACCCTGGGTAGCCTGGTTGGGGAAGGATTGGGACCATGTGGGGAGGTGTGTGGTGATGGTAAGTTGGCAAGGGTTCTGCAGGGCTTCAGTGATGACAAAGCTGGCCCTCCTCTGCCTGTTTGGAAGGATGTGGCACTGGGGGAGTCGAGCTACCCAAAGAGATAGAGGAAATTCTGGGCAAGCACGGTAGCTGGAGACCTCCCTGTGCCTGGCTGGGGCTGGCATCCATGTGGCATCACATCCCAGCGCCATCACAGCCTTTCCCAAACCCTGGCACAAGGGCTGGCACCCCCTTCCCCCCAGTAACGGGGCTGTTGTAACCCCTGGCAGAGTTTTTCAGCAGCCCAGGAGTGCTCTCTATTTCAGCAGGTGAAGCACTTGTTGGAAGACGTGGCCAACACTGAGCTGCTGGAGAAAGGGACCCGGCTTGTGCCAAGCTGGGGTGGTGACAGTGTTTTGTGAGGGCACTGCTGCTTTGGGCTTTGGTCTCTGCCACTTTGTCACTTCTAATCTCTGACAAATTGCTTAGCTGCTTTTTTGCCTTCCCCACTTTTAAACGGGGAAAAAATATTTCGCCCACAGGCTCCGAGAAGCTTTAATAAATTCGGTTGCTTTTATTATTCTGGATTTTAATGTCTCCTCATCTTAGGATGCCACTTTCTGAGCCCTCCGGCGACTTCTCTGTGCTCTTAGATCAGCTGCTTTGAGTCCAGTTCGTTTCGGTGTGAGTCAGTCCAGAGAGAGGTGAGGATTTGCACGGCTGCGTCTTGGTAAACCTTTTTGCTTCTGGCAGCCTGACACCGCGCAGCCTCCCACCGCAGCCCTTTGCTGCAGGGCTGAGGCTGCCCGGGGGGGTCTGTCCTGCTCAGAGGGGGGTGTCTGGCACCCCAGGATGGGATCCTTGGGGAGCTGCAGGCTGCCCTTGCTGTGCTTCTGTCCTTTCCTGCAAAAACCCAGTGGACCACGGCCAACGGGAGGCTGTTTGGGTGGATAAACGTGCAGGTCGCTCCTGGGTTAAGGTGTAAATACTGGACTCTCAGAGAGAAGGGAATTTTCTGTGAGGTTGCAAGAACTCGTTCCTATAAGTAAAAGCTGAATTTGGGGTTTGTGAGTAGCCAAGACGGAACCTGGGTGCCTGAGTGGTACCTTGGGTACTGGGGAGTCTTTGGGAAACCGGAGGCTTTCCAGGGAGTGAGTGCTCAAGAGCCTCTCCCAGAGAAGAGGTAAGACCCTTAGTTCTTTTTAACCACGATGGATCACTGCCTTGACAGCAAGGGAAGGAACAGTTTTAGTGTAGGAACCCCAACATGATGCCCATGGAGGGGCTCCAGCCAGTGTTCATTCCTGGTAGCTGATATTTTTACCTTTTTGGGCAAGGGTATGCCCAGAATTTTCAGGCTGCTTGGCTCTTGATGCACTCACCTGGCGCTCCAGGTGACACACAGGCAGAAGAGCCCAATTATCCACTACCTATTTTTTCCCTGAAATTGCCCAGCCAGCTCTTCTCCTTGGCAAAGGACATCTGTCTCTCAGGAGGTGGAACCTTAGTGACGTCCTTAGTGTCTGTCTCTCTAGAAGGCGGCGAGACCTTGTCTCTCCTTCCCCACTTTCATCTCCTCCTCTCCCCGTCCCACCCCGGTGCGTGGGGACTTTCTGCTGGGACTCCCTGAGTGCTCAAGAGCTTATTGGGAGCAGAGCTCCGTGGAGGAACCGCGCTAGAAAAATTACTTCGCTTCACAGTTTGAGCAGAGCCCTGAGCTATCAAACTACCTTATCATTTTAAGAGGTATGTTTCCCAAAGAGAGGCATTTAAAAATGCATAGAGGTTGTAAAGCACTTGGCTAGTTTTAATCAAGCTCTGAGTGATGCTCGCCCCTCGAGGCCGGCGCCGTTCGCTTGCTCCCCGGCAGATACCGATAGAATCATAGAACTGTCCAGGCTGGAAGGGACCTTCAAGATCATCGAGTCCAACCATCAACCTAACTCTGATAAAAACCATCATTAAACCATGACACTAAGCACTATGTCAACCCATCTTTTAAATACCTCCAGGAAACGTGGAGGGCGGCGGATGCTGTAAAGCCGAGGGAGCGCTCTGCTTTGCTGTGAAGCCAGCCTGGCTTTGCAGTGCTCTTCGAGACACCTGAATAGGTCACGTCGCCCTTCTGCTCCTGCCACAGCTTGCAGGGAAGAGAAGCACGGTCCCCGCTGCCTGGCCTGTCCCTTTGCCCGTGTGATAGCCCCCTCAGGGCTGCCCTGCTCCGCTCCCAGCTCTCAGCTCCAGTAGCTCAAAGAAAAAGTTGCCATTCGCTGCTGTCGCCCCCCTAGGGAAGACATAGGGGTAGTTTAACAAAAATGAAATGTTTTCTCTTTGCACAAACCTATCTAGTGTCATAACAACCCCTGGGGCTGCTCCGCTGCCGTGGGTTCTGTGTTAGAAGTGCTGCTGGCTCTCCTGGAGAAAGGTGTCCCCATCCCAGTCTCAGTGGGGTGTTCAAGGAGAAGGAAGCAGGAGGGATGCTGGTGCTGGCTCAGCACCTTCTCCCTTTTGCTGTGGGACTTGGGTTAAAATATTGGCAGAATCCACCCCATCCCATCCCCATGTGCTACCGACGCCATCCCCATGCGCCAGCACGTGCCCTCTGCTCGGGGACCGTGTGCTGCCACTGCAGGCGATGCACAGTGCCCTCCCCTCGCCTTGCCACCTCCTGGCTGGTGGTTTGCTATCTCCTTGCCACCTCCTTGCCATCGCCTTGGCATTGCCTTGCCATCACCGTGCCCATACCTTGCCCATGCCTTGCTTGGCTGCCTCCCTCGTGCTCCCTCAGCTGCCGTGAAAAAAACAAGCAGCAGCTCTTGCTCCGTAGCCTCCGGTTGTGTCATTAGACACTTCAGATCCTTTCAGGCTCCATGTGAAGCTCCGGTGTCACCGTCCAGGCAGTGATCTGCAGTGACGGCAATCCAAGCGCTGGCACTCAGCTGAGCTGCGCCTGGCCTTGAGGATTAAACAGGGTTTTTTGTCTTGCCCTAGGTGTAGTGGGAATAGACTCTCTAATGCCTGTAGTGGTCCTGCAGGAGCCAAACTGGGGTTTTGTAGGGCTGGGGCAGTGATGGAGAGATGTCCCGTGTGTCAGCGGGTGCAGGGTGGCACCTAGAGTGGGACAGACCAGGTCCCTGGAGGGCTCAGGGCTGGACAGAGTTGCCTGCCCTGATGCAGCAGATCTGCCGATCCTCTGCTGCTGAATTTTCTGAGCTGGGACATCCCTACTGTCTTCAGAAAAATCTGTCTCATTTAATCCATCCTTAACACAGCAACGGGCCGGGGCTGGCAGGCTTGTGTGCCCATTACCTGCAGAAAAGCTTCCTCATCAAGGACATTGATTTCTTTAACAGGGCTTAATAGTTGGACCACCAAACACCGATGCTTGTGATTTTCAAATAGACTTTTTTCCCCCATTTGTCAGCTCTGTCTCTTGTTAGTTTTGAGGATCTGGAGTCAGTGGGGATCAGAAGACTTTTGCAGCTTTCCTCATGCATCTCTACAGCAGCAACTTCCATGGATTGGTAGCTCTTTCTCCTGTGACGAGAGGGAAGACTCGGCTCCTCCTTCTTCCTTGCACCTTCAGGTGCTCTTTCAGAAGTGGATCCTGTGCCTCTTGTGGGTGAGCCGGGAGCCTGGAGGGAAGTGGCAAAGCTTGAGCTTTCCAGTAAAACCCCAAAGCAAACCCGTGTCTTAATTGAGGGCTGGGGATGGAGGAAGTGGAGATGGCTGCTAAACAAAATCTGTACACCAATGTTCACACCCATCTTCCAAGCCTGCCCCATCGCCTGCAGGACGCACAGGAGGGGCTCTAATGCTTAAAATTCCTTTCCTTCACCTAATTTTTTGTTTCTAATGCTGGCTGCCGGGTGGATGGCACCGCGGAGGGGCTGCTTCAAGACGGGATGTCTCGTCTCTCCGAGGAAGCTGCACCCCGGAGCGCTCTCCCGGCTGTTCTTCCCCACCTGGAGCTTC
Organism: Calidris pygmaea; assembly: GCA_003697955.1. NCBI lineage: Eukaryota > Metazoa > Chordata > Aves > Charadriiformes > Scolopacidae > Calidris > Calidris pygmaea. The sequence goes on along the minus strand of QJSC01021634.1, from coordinate 1,237,784 downwards.
TCATTCCGACCGAGGTGACCCGTGGCGTTGGGCTGCGTGCGAGTAATTTCTATAGGATTGGCGTGACGTGCAGTAGCGCCGTCTGCCTGCCCGCAATTGGCTTCCACCCCTGGTCAACGGGAGTCTCCGCTGACAAATAAAAATGGAATTGAATGGAAGGGAATTGAAAGTCAAAAGGGCCCTGTAATAATTTTCGAGCGCCTGAGGCGCCACGCTGAAGGCCTGGCATTATAAATAAGGGTAATGTACTGGAGACTGAATTGCAATCAAAGCAGCCGTACGGACGCGGAGCGTGCACTGGGCTTCTTTAAGGTGCGTGGAGCTGATTATGGTCCGTAGGCAGCACCAGCAAATCAATATCTGCTCGCTGACGTATGTAGGGACCCTAAAGCCTGTGATTAGAAAGGGACACAGAGAGGGTGCAGAGGGCTCCAGAGCCAGAACAGCCCGATCCTCCGGTCATCTCAAAGTGTTTCCAGGGGCTGAGCCATGGAAGGGGCTGTCTCATCTCCTGGCCCATCTGTGTGACGGTCCTCCCAGCTCATCCTGTCTCATCTCCTGGCCCATCTGTGTGATGATGCAGTCTGCTGACCTCTTGCTGCATTTCCCAATAATTACATCTACCTAAAATATTCTCTTTTAAAAAAAACACCACCCAAACCCTATGTTTATGCATAAGGTTGGTGATAGGACGAGAAGAATCCTAATGTCCTGGCTGAATTCACTGTTCCTGATGATAACTGGAGTGAACCTAATCCTGTCCCTGGGCCCATGAGTGTGACACCACCTCATGGTGAGTTGCTTGGGCTGCCCCAGAAGGGATGGAGCCGAGCTGGAGGGTCGGGCAGGGAAGTGTAAGGGTTGGCGTTGGTGCCCGGGGAAGCTGGGCAGATGCTGTGGGCCACCCTTGGGACAGCTGGTGCAGTCGCGTGGCTCTGATGGCTCCATGGTGAAACGCGGTGGCCCCGAGGAGAGCCCTGCTGGTGCTGGGACTCGCTGTCTGACTTCAAGTGCTGGTGGCTGAATTGACCAGCTCAATGCATTTATTCCCTTACATCCCTCTCGGCCACCATGGGCTGTCTCTGTCCTGCTTTGTGCCCCGGGCGAGATGACAATCCCTTTTTCTGCAAAGGTGAATGGGGTCGGGAAGGGCACCAGGCGAAGGGGTGCCACGCACCTCTGCCTTGGGGGTGCCGATGTACCCACAAACCTTGTTCCCACCAAATCACTGTCTGCAGGGAGAGTTTTACTGCTAAGCAGGTTTAAATGTCAAGTCCACAAGCTGAGATGCATGTGGTAGGCTTCCAGCTCTTTGAGAAACCAGGGGTGCTGGTGTTCAGAGGGAAGAATTGCTTGGGAACCTGGGTGACTCCTCGCTCTTGCCAAAAGCATCGACAGGCTCAACCTGGGAGTCACCCCTGCACGGGGCAGAGTCATGCAAAGCCCTTCTCAGCCTTTTCTGAAGAGTCTCTGGGAAGGATTTTTGGTGAAGGCACTGGGAAGGTGGAAACACCACCTTCTCATCGTGGCTTTCTGTACTCGTGATGCCCTGGGCAGCATGGGATGGGGCTGGCTGGGTCTGAAGGTCGGTGCCAGGGGCTGCACGGAGGCACGTTGTCAGCTCACAGTGGTGACGGAGCAGCCAGTTGTGCTGGTGGTTTGTCTGTCACCTGCCTTCGACGGTGTGGGTGGTGCTGATGGTCCCATCCCTGGCGAGCACCGTTTCATCCTGGGAGGATGCTCTGCCCCCGGGCTGCCCTCACCCTGTGCCTCTCCAGCCTGGCCATGGGGAGAAGCAATGTCTTCATCTGAACTGAGGAGGCTTTCTTGGGTTCCTGTGGAGCTTGGGATCTGCTCTCATCTGCGGTCACCTTGCTCTGATCATCAGGGACCCTTTGGTGGCAGTGCAGCTCTTACCACATCTTTGAGGCAGCTGGTCCCAGGAGCGTGCCCAAAACCTGACTTCTCCTTCTTCTCCTCCCAGGCGGTTTGAGCAAAGCCTAAAAACACCCAAACCCACTTTACTGCAAACCCCATCTGGCCTTGGGCTACCTCATACCTGACATTTTGACCTTCCCATGGCAGGTGCACGATGCTGCTGGCAGAGCAAACGAGATGCAGAGAGAGCATCCCAGCCTTCCCACAGCACGGGTTGGGGGGCCCCAAGACCAAGGCTCCCCGAAGCCCTCCTCCATCCCGCAGCATCCCCAGCCACAGCACTGTGTCCCAGCAGATGTGTGTAGCACCGAAGCCACCCCTGAAATGCCCTGCAGGGGCAGCCCTGTGTTCTTCCCAGACGGGAGCTTTGAAAGGAGATGATCAGAGGGAGCTTGTCATGGTTTGGTTTTTTTCTTTTTTTCCCCTTTCTTAAACTTCTGAGCTTCTCTATTACTTTTTATGATCTGCAGCTGCGTTCGTGTGTTGCCCAAGGGAGTGCTGTGAGCGGGGGGAGGGAGCAGGGGAGTCGATGTAGAAGGGAAGGAACATGTTAAAAAACGAGCAGAGGGAAAAGGAAAAAAAATAAATAAAAATGAACTGAACCTAACGATTGGGATGAAAAAACCCACCACATTGCCACCAAAAGACCCAAACTCTTAGAACTGTTAGGGCCTGTTTGACTGCGGAATAGTCCCCCGGGGAGCACGGGGGAAGCCCCCATTACTAGAGTCATTTTTGGAGCCAGTCTGCACAGAGAGCGATAATCTATTCTGCAGGGAGCAATCCTGTGCTGGCAAGGGCACTGGGGAGAGCTCGCTGTTTATGACTTTCTGCATAAATTTGGTTTATTAGCATAAGTGGTAGCTAGCACCGAAAGAATCTATAAACTAACACTTCACCGGAGGTTGGCGCCTCCGGAGAACATTAACTCAAAGAAGAGCCCCCCCGGACTAATGGCGGGAGGAATGGGGTGGCGGGATTGGGGGTGACAACGCGGGCGAGAGGAGGACGATGCCGTTGTCGGCGCGAGGTTGGGGTGGTGTTTCTGAGCCTGCCGTAAAAAAGGAAATGACAATGGCCAAGCAGATCTCCGGCTTTCCCCCTCGAAAAGCAGCTGGAGCCGGTGGGTGAGTTGTGCAGGTGAGCTGCTGAAGGTGAGGGTCCTGCTGGGATGGGATGGAGCCGGTGGGGAAGGGGAAAAAGCAGGAGGAGCCTGGATCTGTGCACTGGGAATGACTCACGGGCTCCCCACTCCTCACATCAAGGATTTGGTCCTTATTCCCAAGGTGTCCGACGGGTGCCGGGGGCTGGGGAGCGGGGAAGAGGGGAAGCAGAAGGAGGGTTTGGTTATCGGGGGGGTTGGGGGACCGCGCAGGGATGAACTGCCGTAAGGAAAATGGCTTATTTTAATAATGACCTTCAAGAATTAAATAAACCCCACAATAATCGCGGCAGATTAGCAAGAACAAGCCAATTAAATACAAAACAGGCTTTGTAAAACGCCGTGGCAGATAAGGCAGGGCTGCAGCCTTCCCGAATAAGTGATGAGTGTTGAAGGCTTGCATAAGGTTTGGGGGGAGGGAAGCTGTGGGGGGGAGTTAGTGAATATTTCAAGCCTGGCAGCCTGCCTTGGAGAAGGCAGGGGTGAAAAGGGTATCTCTGCCTCCTCCTGCCTCCGGTACGAGAGAAGAGGAGGGAGGAGGTGGGTAGGGCAGCCAGGAGCCCCAAGGCATGGAGTAACAATCCTCCAACTTTAATATCTGCTGTTTCATTTTATATTCATCATGTCAGCATAATCTGCTTTTATGGGAATCGTCTTGGTTCCCAACCAAATGCATTTAGGCCCTTTTGCTTTTAAGTTTGATTGTAATGCGAGTTGAAGACTTCAGTGAAATGTTTATATGGGAGGGTTGTAGCGACGGCGCAGGGAAAAATGGAATTAGAGACTCAGTCGGATGGGATCTTGCTGTGCTTCGCTGCTGTCCCCTCCTTCTCCTGGGCAGGTGACCTTCTGAGAGGCACCAGCCCAGGTCAGGGGCTGAGCCCCGGGAAAGGTTTTGTTTGATTTTCAAAGAAAACATGGAAATTGTATTTTCATGGGACCCTGAGCCTGAAGAAAGGCAGAAAAGGCTCTGTTTGCCCTTTTCTTAAGTTGAGCCAATGATTAGGTGACAGTGGAGCCTGGTGGGGCTGTGGGGGAGCTGCCCTTGGTGGGCTCAGCTGAGCTGTGTGATGGTTGATGAGGGGCAGGTGGGAGAGCTGGGGGCAAGCAGGCAGGAGAGGAGACATCTCTGCCGGCATTGCAGGGGGAACAGGCTCCCCGGGTCCTCTGGGGTGGAGAAGGGTGGTGGCCTGAGGGCTTTGGAGGGGGAGAAAGGGGTCTGGCTGGCTGCTGCAGGGAAGAAGGACCCTTGTCATCCCTTCACTGCTGGGAGCAGGTAGGAAGATGGTGTGGCAGATGTTTTGTGGTCTGTTTGACTCCTCTACTCGGTGTTTTATCCATGAAGCTGTGTTTGAACCCTGGCAGAGAACTCCCTGTCTGCTAGATAAATAGCTATAGACTCCAAGTGCTTTTCCATTGCTGCCCATTTAAAACCTGAGCTGTATCTCGTTCTATTTTGGTGCAGGAATGCCCTTAATTTGTTCCAAAAGCATTTGAAAGCTCTGATAACAGACAATCTCACCGCAGACTATTGCATCCTTTCTGATGGACGGGCTATCGCCGCTGTAACTACCGTGTAGATAGCGGAGTGACAATGCGTGTCCGGTGAAACACAGGCAGTGTAATATTCATGTCAAGTATATGAGGCCAAGAAACTTCCCTGCGTTTGGATATTGAAGGGTTCAGCAGCTGACGGGGCTTGAAAAAGGCTTTTCTTCTTTTGTGAGCAGCGGGTCTGATTGAAGGCTCGTGATGCCCTGGCAAGGCAGGGAGCAGTAATGGCCAGGTTTCCTGCAACACGGGCTGCAGGGGTGAAAAGCATACAGGTATTTATAAATGTATGGTAAATGGTACCCAGGCTTGGCAAGTCAATTGCCTCGCTGCTGGGTTTGCTTAAAATTGTGAAATGAATGTTAAATTGAAGTTTCTACTTTTGGAAGAGAGACCTTTTGAAAATGAAACAGGCTTATCTTCAGTCTAGGCTAAAATCCAAAAAATTGCCTGTATCTCAGAACTCTCCAGAAATGGTCTCCGTGATCCTTTTAAACATCCCATGCAAAAATGTGTGTGCAAGGGAAAAAAATTGGAGAAAGATTGACCCTGGAGGTTTTTGGTTTTGGTTTTTTTTTTTTTTTTTTAAATTATTATTCCTTTTGCTTTCCTGATGGGATGTAGCCTTTGGGAATTGTAGCAGTGGGGTCCTGGTGGCACCCACACCAGGTCTGCTCTGGGTGATGTCATCTCCTTTCCTGAGGTCTTTTGGGAGGGTGCAAGTGATGGTGGAAGAGGAGGAGGGGGGCATCCAAGGGGATGGTGCAAATGATGGTGCAAGGGGAGGGTGTAAATGATGGTGAAAAGGTCTGCTGCAGCAGGGTGTGTGATAAGTGTGTAAATCAGCCTCTCCTGTGGGTGACTGTCCCTTGGAACAGAATTAAGATGCCTTTGCATAAGCAGACCTGTTTCTTGAGGCTTCTGTGCTGTCCCGTGGCCTGTCTCTGTAGAAGACCTTGGGATATCTATCCTGAAGCTGAGTTACTGCTTTTAGCCCTAAAAGTAGCATTTGTTGCAATTTTAATTAGAGAAGGAGATGCCGTTCAGCACAGACCTTTGAAGCAGTGCCAGGCAGACAGCTGCAATTCAACAGCCCTGATATTCCTCTCGTTTTGTTCTTACTTTTGCCGCTGTAAGAAAACTCCTGCTTTAGCCTCTTTGGAGGCGAGGGACACAAAACTCTGAATTTATTGATTCCCAGCTCTTGCCCAGGCTGGTTCACAGGGTAAAGGGTGGAAGGAACACTTCTTGATGCCACTTTGCTCCAGTAAACGGCTATTTATATCAAAGGAGGGAAGGGATTATTAGGAGCCATCTCATTGCAGTGACAGAAATGGGACAGGGAGTTCACTGTGTCCCCTCCAAAGTGCAAGCAAGGGCTCTTGATGGGTCCTGTGCATGGTCAGGAGCTGTTTGGTTTTTCTCCTTTGGGTGCTCAGATGTGCCTAGAAATTGGGGGTAAGGACAGGAGCTGTGCCAGGGAGGCAGAGATAATGAGCACTGCCCTCTGATTAGATGCAGGTGATGGTGCAGCCAGCTCAGGTGTGGCACTGGTGTAATTAGTGAGGTGCTGCAATCAGAGAGCTGGTGGTAACGGGGTAACCTTGTCCCTACCCTCAGCCAGGGGAGGTCCTGCAGGACCAGGGCAGGATGGGGACTTCTCTGGGAGCAGGGAGGGGTTGGCTCCCTTTTAATCCACGGTGGAAAGTCAGGGGCCTGCTGCTGGAGAATGTATGGATTTCGGGGGTAAGAAAAATTGGTCCTCAATAATCAAGAGGGTTTGGTTTTTTTTTTTCTGGATTGGGAGGTGGGTCTGTAGAAGTGGAAGTGCCTGGTCTTGTAGCCTCCGTGCCTGTGGGCCAGCACCCAAGCGCCTTGAGGCATCTCATCCTGAAAGGTGTGGGTGACTCCTCATGGCAGCCTCAGCCGGGCTTGTTCCTTCCTTCTTCTCCACTGGGAGCTGGAACTGGAATGTGCTTTTGCCCAGCTGGGTTCAGGAAAATCATAGAATCATAGAAAGCAATAAAATGCAAAATGCCACCACCGTTCCCTGGCTGCTTTTCCTGCCGGGGAACAAGCCCTGGCCTCCCCACTGACCCTCTCACGAGTGATGCTCTGTGGCCAAGGTATGGAGGAGGACCTTGTCACCGTTCCCACCACGGTGCCAGGGGAGCCTGAACTCCTGCTGTCAGCCTTTCTGGAGCAGACAGATTGCAGGACACGCTCTGTCATAGCCGGTTGCTCTTCCCAAACAGGAGGGAATTGAGTTTGGGTCCCCCACAAAGCGGGTGATTGCCGAAGCTGTGGGCCTGGTGACTGAGAGGACGTGACTTCCTTTCCAATGCTTATATTGCAAGTGGGAAAAACAAACACACACAAAAAAAAGAGGTGGTGGAAGGAGAAATATTTTGGCTCATTTTGCGCTAGTATTTTTTTTTTTTTTTTTCGGTTTTGATTCGGTTGCTAAACTGCCAAATCAGTTCTGTGCAGAGCCTGCCTTCAAGGCTTGATGGGCAGCTGTGGAGCTGTCGGTGCTGCTGCCGGCGTCTGCTGCTGCCGGGCCAAGGAGGGAGCCACAGCTGAGCCCCGGAGCTGCCGGCTCCAGCTCTGCAGACCTGGGAATGGCTTTTTGATTCCATGGAGCCTGGCTTTTCCCAACCCCTAATTAGCCAGGTGTGATGCCCGCACTCCGGGGAAGCTGCCGCCGTGGATGTGTGTGCTGGGATGCTGTTATCCCAGCTCCCAGGGCACTTAATGCTGTAAATTGGGACTGGGTGGGATGGAAAACTAACAGAAGACTGTAGAAGAAGACCAACAGACCTGCAACCCTGAGGTCAATAGATACTTATCAAGCATGGTGGTTATCTCTTCTTATACCTTATAGCAGCCTTCCAGTCCCTAAAGGGGCCTATAGAATCATCTAGGTTGGAAGGGACCATAAAGATCATCTAGTCCAACCATCAACCTAACTCTGACAAAAAAATAAATAAGAAATAAGCAATAAAAAAAAAATAAATCACTAAACCATATTCTTGAGGACCATGTCAAGCCGTCTTTTGAACACGTCCAGGGATGGTGCCTCAACCACTTCCCTGGGCAGCCCATTCCAATGCTGGATAACCCTTTCCGTGAAGGAATTTTCCCTAAATTCCTTTCCTATGGAAGAGATGGGGTTGGACTCTTGATCAAGGAGGGGGATGATAGGATGAGGGGTAATGGTTTTAAACTGAAAGAGGGGAGATTTAGATGAGATCTCAGGAAGAAATTCTTTGCTGTGAAAGTGGTGAGAGCCTGGCCCAGGTTGCCCAGAGAAGCTGTGGCTGCCCCATCCCTGGAGGGGTTCAAGGCCAGGCTGGATGGGGCTTTGAGCAACCTGGTCTGATGGGAGGTGTCCCTGCCCAGGGCAGGGGGCGGGACTGGATGGTCTTTAAGGTCCCTTCCAACCCAAACCATTCTGTGATTCTTTCTGGTGCTCGTTAGTGCCACCTTGGTGCCTGGAAGAAGCTTTCCATTGTAAATGCTGGCAGAGTATGTGCTGATGTCTGCATTTTGGTTTGGTCGGCACCAAGTGTCCTCCTTCCACCCCGCGCTGAGCCCCAACCCTCCCCAGGCTTGGCTGCAGCCCTCTAGAAGCTTCTTCCAGCCTTTTTGCAAGTAAAGCTGTAGGACGTTAAAGGCACCTTGTGCAATGTGTTATTTACTGTTGTTGCCTTTCTAGTCCAGAAGTCCCAAGGCACTTCGTAGCCCTTTGCTTTTTATTAAGGAAGACAACCGTAACTGTTCCTGTGTGGGGGAAATAGCAGATAGAGGCCAAAAAACAATGTTCGAGCTTGTCCTGCAGAACAGAAGCAGTACTAGGGGCAGGACTCAAAAGTTTTGATTTCCAGGCCTGCTAAGAACACCACTTTTCTAGCATCGTGGAGAAAACTGCTCCTCAGTTGGGTGTTTTGTCCCTGCAGAGATGTCGGGGACCGTGGCTGACATTTCGCTGGTGCACTGGAAGCAGCAGTGGCTGGAGAACGGCACCCTGTACTTCCATGTCTCCATGAGCAGCGCCGAGCAGCTCTCCAGGACCACCCCCCCGAGCCTCCAGGAGCCTTCGGAGATCGTGGAGGAGCAGATGCATATTCTTCATATCTCGGTCATGGTGAGTCAAAGCTGCCGAGGGCATCAGAGGGGATGAAGGACGGTCTGGGAGGGGACGGTGGCTGGTAGCCAGGTGGTGGTGGGAGGGTGGTNGTCTTTTGAACACCTCCAGGGATGGTGCCTCAACCACTTCCCTGGGCAGCCCATTCCAATGCTGGATAACCCTTTCCGTGAAGGAATTTTCCCTAAATTCCTTTCCTATGGAAGAGATGAGGTTGGACTCTTGATCAAGGAGGGGGATGATAGGATGAGGGGTAATGGTTTTAAACTGAAAGAGGGGAGATTTAGATGAGATCTCAGGAAGAAATTCTTTGCTGTGAAAGTGGTGAGAGCCTGGCCCAGGTTGCCCAGAGAAGCTGTAGCTGCCCCATCCCTGGAGGGGTTCAAGGCCAGGCTGGATGGGGCTTGGAGCAACCTGGTCTGGTGGGAGGTGTCCCTGCCCAGGGCAGGGGGTGGGACTGGATGGGATTTAAGGTCCCTTCCAACCCAAACCATTCTGTGATTCTTTCTGGTGCTCGTTAGTGCCACCTTGGTGCCTGGAAGAAGCTTTCCATTGTAAATGCTGGCAGAGTATGTGCTGATGTCTGCATTTTGGTTTGGTCGGCACCAAGTGTCCTCCTTCCACCCCGCACCGAGCCCCAACCCTCCCCAGGCTTGGCTGCAGCCCTCTAGAAGCTTCTTCCAGCCTTTTTGCAAGGAAAGCTGTAGGAGGTTAAAGGCACCTTGTGCAATGTGTTATTTACTGTTGTTGCCTTTCTAGTCCAGAAGTCCCAAGGCACTTCGTAGCCCTTTGCTTTTTATTAAGGAAGACAACTGTAACTGTTCCTGTGTGGGGGAAATAGCAGATAGAGGCCAAAAAACAATGTTCGAGCTCGTCCTGCAGAACAGAAGCAGTACTAGGGGCAGGACTCAAAAGTTTTGATTTCCAGGCCTGCTAAGAACACCACTTTTTTAGCATCGTGGAGAAAACTGCTCCTCAGTTGGGTGTTTTGTCCCTGCAGAGATGTCAGGGACCGTGGCTGACATTTCGCTGGTGCACTGGAAGCAGCAGTGGCTGGAGAACGGCACCCTGTACTTCCACGTCTCCATGAGCAGCGCCGAGCAGCTCTCCAGGACCACCCCCCCGAGCCTCCAGGAGCCTTCGGAGATCGTGGAGGAGCAGATGCATATTCTTCATATCTCGGTCATGGTGAGTCAAAGCTGCCGAGGGCATCAGAGGGGATGAAGGACGGTCTGGGAGGGGACGGTGGCTGGTAGCCAGGTGGTGGTGGGAGGGTGGTNGTCTCCATGAGCAGCGCCGAGCAGCTCTCCAGGACCACCCCCCCGAGCCTCCAGGAGCCTTCGGAGATCGTGGAGGAGCAGATGCATATTCTTCATATCTCGGTCATGGTGAGTCAAAGCTGCCGAGGGCATCAGAGGGGATGAAGGACGGTCTGGGAGGGGACGGTGGCTGGTAGCCAGGTGGTGGTGGGAGGGTGGTGAGTCTGGGATGCAAATGTCCGTGTCCCTTCTCGGTTGGACCTCCAGAGAGGGAGAGATGTGTTTGAATGGGCCAGGAAAATGAAGAGTGGTTGGGCTTTGAAGAAAATGAAACAAAATAAAACATTGTAGGGAAGAAGCTGTTGGGAGGGTAACAAGGAGGGTTGTGGTTCCTCCTACCTCTGCTGGCAACTGGTGAGGTGCGTTGGTGGAGTATTTCTCCTTGGTCTTGTGTTTGGGCACATGCAAAGGCAAGATTTTGGGCTTGGCCGTTTCTTCCTGAGGGTTTCTGAAACTGAATTTTACCTGTCAAGTGAGTAATGGCTGTAACACGACATCCTTCTCTTGCAAAAATAAAAAAACACAAACGTTCCAAATACCTTGAATATCTATGTCTCAGGTGTTTACGTGACCTTTTATTAACAACTCATGTATGTGCTCTGTTGCCTTTTAAAATGCTTATTTTGGTATCTTACGAGGTGGTTGCCTACGTATTTGGATCTGGTCCATCATCCCTCTGTGCTTTAGAGTTACATCTGTAAAAATGGGACTAAATGTATTGCCCCTTAACTCTCATCAGGATAAACTATCCCGTCAAGAAAAGAAAAAAGAAGTTAGGCTTTTAGGTCCTGTGTATGGGAATGTCACCTATTTGGCCAGAGAAATTCTTTTATGGAATTGGGGATCCCATTGCAAGAACCCTCTGCAATAGGTGCATCTGTTCGTATCTCGGAAGCCATGCGTCATCTCCACACCTTCTGTTCCCCATTTTGACAGGAGGAGCAGAGGCGATGGCTGCACAAAGCCTTTATTTTTTCCATTTGAACAAGCAGCTATTTGGCTTTTACAACTTAAATCTGGGTTTTTTTGAGTGTGTCGGCCCTTTGTCAGTGGGGCTTTAGGTTGGGCACTGATTGCGTGTGAGCACGGACAGAGACTTTGCGTTCAGGCTGTCGGGCAAGATAAGATGCATTACGATAGCAGGGAGAGGAATCGGGGGCTGCAGCTCACTGGGCTGGATAGGGAATGGTTTTATGTGCCACTAAAAATGTCAGTCTGATGGAGTTCCTTTGACAGGACAAGAGGGAATGGGCACAAGCTGGAACATAAGAAGTTCCACCTAAACATGAGGAGGAACGTCTTCACTTTGAGGGTGGCAGAGCCCTGGAAGAGGCTGCCCAAGGAGGTGGTGGAGTCTCCATCTCTGGAGACATTCAAACCCCACCTGGACACGTTCCTGTGGGACCTGCTCTGGGTGGACCTGCTTTGGCAGGTGGGTTGGACTAGATGATCTCCAGAGGTCCCTTCCAACCCAGTGTGATTCTGTGAGGTTTTTTTGGGGGAGGGAAGGTAAAACTGGTATACTTAGTGAGCCTGCCAAACTAAGTGAGAGAGCAAGGAATGAAGACAGCAAAACCTAAGCCTGGGGTGTGATAAGCTTGTTTTGAGCCGGTTTGAATGTGGGAATGCTTGGCAGTTGTGGGCAAAGCTGTGCCACAGAGAAGTGGCTGTTGGGGACACCGGCTCTGGAGCCTGGTGAGCACTGCAATTCCTTGAAATGCAGGTTTCCTTTAGCAGGGAGAGATTCGGTCCTGGACCTCAGACCTTGCTGAAGCTGATCTTTCTCAAAAAAAAAAAAAAAAAAAAAAAAAGGATGATTGTAATGGATTGATGCTTTGGATAGAAAAATGAGTTTCTTTCAAAAACTCCTGCCTCGAGCCTTCAGGTGCTGTGCCTCGGGGCACGGGAGCAGCGATGCTGATGGGGTGGAGGTGAAGGCATCACTGTGAGTGTCGCAGCAGGAATGGTTTTGCCCTCAAATCCTGAGTTTACCAGCCAAGATATGCTTTGTCGCATCTCGCAGAGGCTGATGGCATGGGAACATCCGTGGCTTTGTGGTGAGAGTTAACCCCTGCCCTCAGCCTCTCCTGAAAGTGAGGGGAAGGCAGGAGGGAGACAAAATGAGCCATAATCCCACTTTCTTTATAATTCCTGATTCTCCTTGCAATAGGAGCCGAGGTCCCAGGCAAGGATGTGGATCCAGGTTGGGATATGGGCTGGACGTGTCCCCCTGGAGGGGCTGAAGCCCAGGGGTGTTTCTTCCCTGGGTCAGGATTGCAGCACAGACTTGAAACTTTGCCCAGGTTTTTTTTGTGTTTTTTTTTTTTTTAAGAAGATTCATTAACTTTTTGAGTGAACCCGAGCCAAGTTTTAAGTTACTAGCAGAAGATAAATGTGTGTTTTGTTGGTTTTGGTCCCCTCCCCTCTGCCCTCGAGACCACGTGGAGTTCTGCAGCTAAAGTAAAACGGGGCGAAAGTCTTGTTTCTTGGGTGAATTTTCTCCGAGTCCCCGGGCTCTTCTCAGGCTGCTTTCCCACGCCTTTACCTCCCTCCCCGAGCCCAGCTAAGTGACATCCCAGTGAGCCCCCATCCCTGGAGCTCTCCTGCCTCCCTGGCAGAGGGGTTCCCTGGCCGTTGGATCCAGCGTGTGTGGTACCCGCTCCCCTGCATCCCTCCTCCTGCCTCCAGGTGCAGCTGGACATCCCTAGGACCTCCTTTCCAGCCTCTCAAATATTTCTCCTTCTGCTTCCTACCATAAAGCCTGATGGGTCCCATGTTCTTTCTATAGACTAAAACAAAACCCTTCCTGCTATGCGGGAGGAGTTGGAGCCCCCCCCCCAAGCGCTGCTTGGCGATGCAGGCTCTGCGTGCCCCATTCATCATCAGCCCAGCATCTCACTACGGGGGACGGGAGGAGACAGGGGAAAGTGCTTCCTTCCATCTCCTTTAAGTGGCTGTAACACTCACTTTTACCTGTCTCCTCATCCTCCAGCTGAGTTATGGAAAGCCGGGGAAGGTTTGCCTGGGGGATCTCGCTAATCCCATGCTTAGAGAGTACTCTGGCAAAGCTTTATTGGGCAGTGAGACATCTCCGAGCCCTGTCCCTCTGACAGGGATGTTATTTTGGATTTCTGGGGATGTTTATGACTTGGCTGGTCGCTCTGGCTCTGAGTGGGGCCTCCGGGGGTGCGTGTAAATCCTGTTTTAACTCCTCCTTCCAGTGATTTTTGCCTGTTGATGTGTGGCTTTCTGCTTTGGGATGGGTTTGCTTCCAGTGCAGCAGGATAAGGACCACCAGTGTCTGTGACCCCCATGCCCTGGGGCCACCATCTGCCCCTGACAAAAGCTGTGGGCACTGGCTGATTGTGACCCCCTTCACACCTCCCTTCTTCAGCTCAAGGGCATCTTTGACAGCAAAATAATACTTGATTTTTATTTTTTTTTTCCGTTCCTCACTGTTTTTTCTTAATCTCTCCCCAGTGAGACATAACATTAATTACTGCAGTTAAAGGGAATTCAGTCTCCATTACTGTCTGCCGCCCCTTTCCTCTTGGCTTGAGCGTCTGAAATTTGTCTCCCAAATGAAAAGAAGGAAAGAAGGGGAAAAAACAAATATGCAAATGCTAGATTTTATTTATTTACCTTTTTTTTTTGTATGCAGTGTCAAGTAGAAAGGAATCAATATTTTTGTCATTACGCCTGTTGTGTTTTTTCCCCATAATCTTAGCTGTCATTTGGGTTTAATTGTGTTGTTTCCTCTTGTGTGGAAGTAAATCTTATCTGTTTTGGATTAAAATTCAATGAAGGTCACAGCAGCTCGAAAACTTACCAGGCTGCAGCAATTAATGTTCATTTGGCTTTGATAAATTGGAATGTTCCCCACAATAGGACTGGAGTGGATTTCAGAAGCAATAATTCTTCCATTAACTCAATGATTCCTCGCGTGATGGAGCGTCTTGTCACTGCTCTGTTTGTCATCTGTCACTTCAAGGATGTGGGCATATGCCTGATATGATTTATCATGATTATCGGGGATGCTGGTGTCAAAACATTTTAAACCACTAATTATTCCAGCCTTGTAAATTGCTGAATTTAACAAAACTAAGAGATATTTATTTTTTCTGTTGTCCCCCACCATCTTGTGTCTCTGTTTAATTATTGCTCTGCGTCATGGTAAATTCAGACCCGGGGTCACGTCCAGCAGCGGTTGTTGTACGTGGGGGTTTATCTGTGGGGCTCTGGGGAGGTGGAGGAGTGGGGATGGGTAGGACAGGGGTGGTTTATCTCTGCACTGACCCACCTCGCAGAGCTTTGGTAGGACCATCGCACCCATCGGTCCTCCCGTCCCTGCGTGTGCCCGGGATGCAGGTTTGGGAAGGGGATGCAGAGCTGCATCCCATCCCGCTGGCAGAGGGATGGGTTTTCATCCCTTAAACCTGTGTGAGTGATGCTGCTGAAAGCCATGGCTGTGGGAGATCTGAGCTGGGACCGTGCAGGGGTGAGAAGGAGCTACTTGTTGCCTCTGCTCCATCTCCAGCGGAAATAAGGTGGACTTTTTTTGAGAAAAGTAACAAGCAAAAGCCTTGTTTCATCTCGTCCCATTGCTCTGCAAGGGAGCATTTCAGTGTCTGGAATAAGAGGTGACCAGACCTCATCAGGCTGCTTTTTTTTTATATCATTATTTTTTATTTTTAATGCCTACTTTCTGCTGGCTGTTACTGGCAGTAGACAAGTTAGCTGCTGGTTTCTAGGTCTCCCAGCGGATTTTTTTCAGCTCTTATTTATACGACTTTCCTTTTTTCTTCTTGTCCTTATGCATCCTGATGCTTCCCTTATGATCAGCCGTTGGTGCTGTGCCCCGTCAGCCTCTGAGCCGGGTACAAAGTGTGCTCTTAAACGCTCTGCTGTGATTTAGCATCCTGCTCTGAAGTGGAGCCGGGGAGGGGTCCTGTGTGCCCCACACACCCCCCAGGTGGGTCCTGGCGAGCGCCGTTCCTCATGGCAGCTGGGGCAGCTCTCAAGTTTGCTATGCGCCTCAATAATATCCAAGAGCTGCTGCTGTCTCCCCTCTGAAGCTGCCGTCACCATAGAGGGCCATGAGAAGGGCATTCATTTGCTTTTTTCCCCCCATTTTTTGCCGTTACCTGTGACCCATCACAGCTCTCCCTCCCTCCACGCTCAGCTGCCCGTGTTTCCTCGGGGAGCCCGTGTCTCATTAGGCTCTGGGCTTTCAGCTCCCACCATGGTGGGGGTGGCATCGTGCTTGGAATGCGATGGCATCCATCCCCTGGTGGGACGAACCCCTTGGCTGCCCTGGACACAGCATCCATCCAGCATGTGGGACAGGATGCTGAGGTCTTCTCCAAAACCTGTGCAAGCCGGATTGCCTTTCTATCTGCTGGCAGGGGTTATTCTCCTTCCCATGGGTGGATATAATGTCATACCAGTGTAACAGGACTTATCTTGGCGTGCTCGGGAGGGGAGAAGAGGCTGAAACCCTTTGCAGAGCTGGGGTGATTGCCATTCTCCACAGAAAACAGCTCTCCAAGAGGTTGCTCCAGGTTCCACAGGCTTCAGACACGTCCGTGTGTAGGCTCCTTTAATTCTGGTGTTCCCCTCTCCTTGGCCATCGGTTGAGTGGTGTCTTACTTTCCTACCCAACAGAATTTCATCCTCTTTGGTGGAAAAACCTTCCAATGGATTTACTACCCTCCCAACCCCATGCTCACAGCCTGCACGTCCTGTGGGATGGTTGGCTGTTCCAGTGGAGCTGGGCGCTCCAGTGGATGCAAAACCTTGCTTAAGCCTTACTCTGGTACCTTGGAGCCTGTCTTGCTGATGGCAGCATTGGAGCTCCTGTCAGCCAGCTCAATTGGGGGGAAAAAAAAAACCACAGTATAACATGAGTAATGAGGTAGTGAAGAAAGCACAACATCTGTGTCATCATTTCTGCACCAGGAGGTCAACCAGATTCATAAAACATGCACTTCCAGCTTATGATATGTTTAGGAATTAATTAAGGTAGGGAGAGAATTGCTACTGCAGCAGATTTCCTCATCTGAAAGATATTAAAAAGCTAAATTGATCTCCAATGAGCTGTTTTTATTAAAAACTAAAACCAAAAAGAAATGCCCCCCAAAGCCCCAGGAGTTGGGCTCAGCGTGTCCCTGTGTGGGAATCCTGTTCCTCGACTCCTCATGTGTGGGGAGAGGAGAAGGAGGTTCCCACCCCAATGTGCTGATGGATGGAACATCCCCAGGAGGTGGATGGGAGCCACAGGCTCTGTGGTGACAATGGACCAAGCCATTGGCACCCTGCCCGCAGCAGTGTCCCATCAGCAGTCCTGCCTGGTCTGCTGGAGGTGGCCCTGAGCTGCTTTGGGGTGGCCAAAGGGGCTGGTGGGCCCTTTGCTGGGTCTAGTGGCCCAAGGCGGTGGGGCTGAGCCCTTGAAGACCCTGTCAAGTTGGGGACTGGAGCTCAGCCCAGAGGAACATGAACTTCACCCCTAAGAACCGTTACCTGCTCTGTGCTGTCCTGAGCACCTTGGGGACAGTAATGAAGTTGTGCCTGAGCATTTAAACTGGTTCCAGGGGGTTGCTGGTGGGTGAAGCTGGAAGCAAGGCTCCCAGTCCCTTTGCCCCGATGCTGTCAGTGGCATCTGCTCTTTCCCAGGGTGGGAACTTTCTTTGGCTTGGAGTTTCATTTCCGTAATGTGCCATTAACCAACTTTTTGTGGGCTGGGAGGAGCACCCTTTCATTCGCCCTCCCCCTCTTCTCCGCTCTCCTCCTCCTTTGCAGAGACGGTATAAAAGAGGGACTAAGTGTAGTTAGCGACGTGCGCTTGTATTTAGGGAATTCATTTGGGGGGGAATTGTCTTTGAAGTGTCACTTTTGTGACAATGGCACCTGTTAACGTTAATAATTTTTCACTAATCTCTCTTTGTTTTCTACCTTAGCTGCTGTGAATACATTAGACACTTTATAGCTTTCTATCCAGCAGATTCCCGCCCCCCCCAACTCTGTTAAAATATGTAAGTGGAGTGCTTGATTTGCATCTCTGATAAAACGAGGCTGAATAAATACTCTTAGTTCATCCAAACTGAGCAGCAAAGTAACTTTTGGTGTCATCCCCAGAGCACTCGGAGCTGGTACCAGGGGGAGAAGCAGCCGCAGGAAGCGTTTGGGAGGGGTTTGCTTTTTTTGCAGATGGCATCGAAGGCGTGGGAGGGATCTGCAGCCTTAGAAAATTCCCAACCTCGACGTGCTGAGAAAAGAGGATGGAAGCCAGGGTTGAGGGTGGGGGAGGGGGGGGAGAAAAGTAAGAGCTCACATTGGAAAGGTGGCTGGTTACAGTCAGTGGGTGCTAGAGCTGGAAGGGGGATGCTGAAGCGGTGAGAAGGTGGGGGGTAAAACTGCAGAAGGAAGGTTCTGGAAATGGGGTGAGGAGCACGGGAGCAGCGTGAGCTCGTGGCTGGAGGTGGGACACGCAGCCAGGCGTCGTGCGCGTCTGCCTTCGCCCCCGTGGCGGGTCCCTCCCCGCTGCTGGCGACAGCACGCCGCGTATTTTTATCCCACGGCGCGCTGGGGTTTGCCGATGACGGATTCTTGCCTTGAACTTGTTCCCTTCCTTCCTCCTCCTCGCTCTTCCCCTTCCCACCATCTGTCTGGGAGAAATCCTTGTGCGTCTGCAGCGCCGCAGGGTGTAGCGGGTGGCTTGACCTTTTCTTGGTGCTTTTTTATCTCAGCCTGGGTGAAGCAGATGGAAAATCCAGGCTCCGGTGGGGTACCTCTGCCTGGCTCCTGGAGGAAGGAGCATCTCTGTCCTGCACAGGTTGGGTATCCTGGTGCTGTGAGTCTCGCCACAAAGATGCTGGGAGGGCTGGAGCCCCTCTGCTGTGAGGACAGGCTGAGAGAGCTGGGGGTGTTCAGCCTGGAGAAGAGAAGGCTCCAGGGAGACCTTAGAGCCCCTTCCAGTCCCTAAAGGGGCTCCAGGAATGATGGAGAGGGACTCTTCATCAGGGAGGGGAGCGGGAATGGTTTTAAACTGGAAGAGGGGAGGTTTAGATTAGGTATCAGGAAGAAATTTTTCTCTCTGAGGTTGGTGAGAGCCTGGCCCAGGTTGCCCAGAGAAGCTGTGGCTGCCCCATCCCTGGAGGGGTTCAAGGGCAGGTTGGAGGGGGCTTTGAGCAACCTGGTGTGGTGGGAGGTGTCCCTGCCCAGGGCAGGGGGTGGGACTGGCTGGTCTTCAAGGTCCCTTCCAACCTGAACCAGTCTATGATTCTAAGATAATTCCAGGCGGGAGCCCTGTGCTAATCCTGCATGTAAAAGTGCCGGGAGTGTTTGATCGGTACCTTTGAAACCTTGACGTAAACACAGAACGGCTTTGCAGCTCCCAGCCTGTGTCTAATCGCGTTAAACTGCCAGGCTCCCGACGACATATGGCATTAACATCGTCACGAAACTTTAATCCGGGAAAACTCCAGTGAATGCCAGCTTCTCTGGGAGGTGCGGTGGGGGCCGAGGGCGGGTGGTTTATGGTGGAGAGGGTTTTCTCCAGGGATGCTGGCAAGGTGTAGGGTGCTGGCCCCTCGCTGGTGAGACTGTGCCGTGCTGGGACATGGCAGGGGACACCCGTCACGCTCTTCACCTCCCTGCAGGAGTAGCGTTGTCTCCAGCTTTCCGTCGGTACAGCACAGGCTCTTACACCGGGGATGCAGGGAACTGGGTGATGCTCCTCGCCCTGAGGTTCCCTCTCTCTGTTTAGCTGCAGGGGAGAGCCTTGAAGGCTGGGTTGGTCTTCAGACAAGGAGCGAAATATCTTATTTTTTTCCTTCAACCTTGTGTTATCTGCAGATCTCGCATCTCTCGGTAGTTATTCCTGTTTGGATGCAAGCTAGAAGTGTTTGCGTCAGTTAAAATGTTGTCAGTGTCAGGCGTTGGCTTGTGTAAAGGTGATGAACCTGATGCAGAGCAGCTTAAAGGTGGTTGTGAAAGATTTTTGCATTACAGTGCTACAAGAGACTGAATTTCTCATTTGGTTGGCAAAGCCCGAAGACGGGAGTAAGTGTTAACGACAGGATGAAAGGCAATATCGTATTTGTCCCCAGAAATATGATGTTTGCTTTCAGTTAGGGCTTTTTTTTTCTTTTCCCTCATTTAAAAATAAATTGGACTTAGTTTCACAAGGCAACGTTGTACTGTGAAAAGGCAGAGCGCTTTTTTGTTCAGGAAAGTGTCAGAATGAAATGTTTCTACTCTTCCACGCTTTCCATATCCTCCCCGAAACCACTTAAGCTTTGGTTTCAGCTGATGTGAAACTGTCTGAACAGATAAACCATTCCTTGGAGAACCTTGCCAAGCTCTTTGTGGAGTAACTGTGCCCAAACCACAGGAGATGCGGTGCCGTGAGGGATGGCGACGTGGCTCTGATGGTTGCCCACCAAGTTCCTCCAGCTTCTGCAGTGCCTGACCCTGGTAAAAGGGATGCTCAAATACCTGCCAGCAGGAAACAGAGGGAAGAAGCTCATGCAGACGTGATTTTCTCTGATTGTAAGGCTGCAGAGGACTTTTTTTATGTGCGTGTGTGGCTCTTGCTGCCGTAGGAAGTTGGGCAAAATTCCCACTGGCTTAATTGGGAGCAACATCAGGCCAAGTGTGGTTATTTTTACCTGTCACTGCTCCCACTCCACCTCCTCCCTCCCACCTCCATCCCCCCAGACAAGAGGGAGCCAGCTCCTTCTCAGCCTTCGAAAGGTCTCTGCCAGCTCCGAGCAGCCGCCTCGTATTCACCATGAGCAGCAAAGGAAAAGGGGTGGGGGGGAAGTACTTGTGCTTATTTTTAAAGTCCAATTATCTAAAACTGCAGAAAAAATAATTATTTGGGAAGGGAGCTGTTGGGACTGGCTGGGCTTTGCCCTGGGTGAGAGCTCCCCGGGGCTGGGCTGGATTCGGTGTGGTGGGGGCTGGAGAGGGAGCGAGTGGGAGCATCAGCCCCAGCTCTGCTGGGAAACGCTCGGTTTTCAGGGGTTTGGCATTTTATTCATTGTGTTGCTCTTTATCCAACAGGGAAACCAGCTGTTTTCCCCTCTAGCCTCCTCCTTTCTAGCTCCTCAGGGCAGAAGAACCCCCTTATTTTTATTTTTTTTTTGGATAGGGAGGCGAGAAACCCCCCTGCGGGAGGATGCAGCAAAGCTGACTGATGCTTTAGGAGCGTCAGGTACCTCAGTTTCCCTTCCCAGAGGCATATCTGGTTCTGAACTCATCTTCAGCCTCCCCTTTGGCAGGCTTGAGCTCTCCCGCTGTGCTGGGCAGGGTTTTCCTCGTTGCACCAAACTCATGAGACTTGGGGTGAAACCAAGGTGGTGATGGCAGCGATGGCTGGGGGAGCAGAGAGCAGCCCCAGAGTTGAATTTATCACTTATTTTGCAAACATTGGAGCGTTCTGGGTGGGTTCTGCAGAGGTCTGGGTGAGGGGGTAGGTTTGATAAGGCAGAAGTAAAGGGATGGACAGCCCTGCCGGGGTTCTGTGAGCTGCAGCAGCCGTCAGTGATGTGAAATTGCAGTGGGGGGAACGACTGGATGGAGGGCCCTGGTTAATGCCCCAAAGGTTCTGTCGGGGTACGATTAAGCTGCAGGTTTTGCTTGGCCTCTCGTGGAGATCCGTCATTATTCACGCCGGCACCAGGCCTGTCAGGCTCCCTCTGCTGCAGAAATTAATGATTTGAACTCGCCGACCAGCTCCCGCGCTGGGATGCGGCTCAGCGTGGGCTCTGAGGGTACCAGGGACCTGGGATGGCTGGGACCCTCGGGGATGACGAGTGTGGGGTTGGAGCATGGGGTGCTAAAGTGTTTACACGCTGTCCCCTACACCCTCTCGGGACCTTGTGGATTCAGGCACATCTGCAACCCCCTGAGGAAGTGGTCCTTCAGCTGCGTGCAACCTCAGGCTGTTGGGAGATGATGGGGAGGAATATTGGGATGCTGGTTTTGGAGAGGGGCATGGGGATGGAGTGGTGCCAGCCGTCCGTGGGGTGGGATTAAGTAAGGAAGAGACTCGCTTACAAACTGCAAACAAAAGCAGCGATGGCTGGGAGGCTCACAGAAACAAACAGAAATGAGAGAACAGCTCCAGGTAGGTTGACCTGGGGCTTGAATTAGTGCCAAGGATTCCTCTCTCCCCGCAGCATCCAGCTAACTGGCTGTGAGGTGCCTCTCGGCTGTCTGGCTGAGCATCCAGTTATCAGGTGAGGTTTGTGCCCTTAAGCTGAGGTTACGGGAGGGGATGAAGATGCAGCTGTGCTCTCCCTGGTCAGGGCAGCTTTTCTTTCCACCTTCTGTGCCCTGCAAGGAGGGACTGGTGCCGTCACTGCCTGCAGCTCCCGGAGCTGGGGGTGACATGGCCAGCTTGTCGTTGGTCCTGTTCCATACCAAACATCTTGAGAATCCGTTGTCTGGGCATGCTGTTTGGGCTTGGGGATGCTGGTTGGGTAGACAGAGCTGAGCTCCCTCTTTGCGGGCTACCTTGACCTTGTCTCAAGGCATCCTCAGTACTGCTTTTGGGGTCATTCTTTCCCAGATCCAGGTGGGATGCTCGTGGCTTGTGCTGTGATGAGTGTTGTAGCACTAGCTGTAGCGTGGAGCCGTTTGGAATTCTCTTTGCCCTCGCCATGTACTTGAACCGCCTCCGCCGTGCAGCCCAGCTCGTCCTCCCCTTGTCTGGGGGCCGAGGGAGGAGGAGGAGTCAGCCAGGTTGTTCTAGTAGCTGATGCTTAGCCCTGGGAATCGGGGAATAACCTTGCCAAACCAGAGGAGAGAAGTGACCTGGTTCTTCTTCCCCCTCCACCCTGTGCTCTCTGGAAGGCAGGGAAGAGCTGGGCTGTTTGCTGGTTTGTGTTCCTCCCCGTCCCCCCAGCCATGGCAGAGAGGTGGGGGTCTGCGGGAGCATTTCAGCAGCCTGGGACGGAGTCATGGACAGATTTTTCAACCAAGTTGCTCCTACCTTAGGATACTGACTGCTTGGGATTTGGCTACTACAATCCCTGCACACCCCACTATGGACCGTGTACCCCCTCCCAGCCACCAGCCCCAGCATCCCCCACCACCACCAGGCAGAGCCTTCCCTGTGGGGTCTGGGGACGAGCTGTTCCTGCTTGTGTAAGTGCCCCCCCCCCCCACCAGCCAAGATGGATTGGAGTGAAACATTGACCTTGACCACCTCAGACACTCGAAGGATGAACGTCCCTGCCTGTGTGCCCCATGGCTGGCTTTGGCTTCATGGACAGAGGTAGCCCTGGGTGGAGATGACCCATGTTGGCTTTGGGTGCTCCACAGAGCATGTGGAGATCCTGGTCTTGCCAACCAAGATCTGTGTGGAGGGAGCACTGTGTAGAAGGATGTACGTCCCTGCCTGTGTGCCCCATGGCTGGCTTTGGCTTCGTGGATGGAGGTAGCCCTGGGTGGAGATGACCCATGTTGGCTTTGGGTGCTCTACAGAGCATGTGAAGATCCTGGTCTTGCCAACCAAGATCTGTGTGGAGGGAGCTCTGTGTAGAGGTCTGCTCTGCTCCCAGAGCTGGATGGACCTTTCCAGCCATTGCACAGGGCAGCTGAGCTTGTAGAGGTGCTCAGCTTGGCAGCATGATGCACAGTGATGGGAAGAGCCACTTTAATGATGGTCGTGTGCTGTGTGTCTCTGCCAGCTGCTGTTTTAAAGTGACCACACTCCATCTGACTGTGCCTTGCCTGTTGTCTGGGTGTCTCTGCGGACATAAAGTCTCTTGCCACGCTCCCTTTCCATCCTGGGGTGCTTGCCCATCACCCGTCTGCTGCAGCGGCTGGGTGGGGGCTATCCATCCCTCCTTGGGTAAACCCATCCTGTTTAACAGTGCTGCCCTGCAGCTGGGGACAGAGCTGTCACCCGGGCTGGGGGGGACTCTGTGTGTGTGTCTGCTGTGCTCAGGTTGTTCCTGGGCTGGCTGGCTGTCCCTTCACTCTCCCTCCTTGTTTCTCCCTTGAAAGAAGCAAATAGCCATCAGACTCGTCCTGTCCTTCCCTGGGATGCTCCAGCCCCGGAGGGTTTTGCCCTCTGTACCCTCTGGGTGCTGGTGGGCTCCTTCCCACCGCAGCATCCTCAGCAGAGCGGTCACCTCGGTGGGGACTGCCAGGGAGGTGAGGGAGAGGAGGCTCAAAGCCTCTCTCCAGCCAGCCACCCTGCCTTTTTGGCAGGGTGAAAAGAATGAAATTTTGAGGCAAAATCCCTCTGTTTCCCTCCTGCTGCCCTCCAGCCTGTTGGCTGAGCTGTGCACCCGGCAGCGCTCATCTCTATGGGCTCGCTGGGCTGAGGGCACTGGGATGGGCATGATGGGGAGACCTTGGGGTTGCCTTTGGGGGCTCTGTACAGCAGTGTGGGGTGCAGGGGGGGCTATGACAAATGGGGATGCATCCTCTATCCTGGCTGGAGGATGCAGGAAAGGCAATGGCTTTGCCTTGGCCACCCAGGAACGTGATGGCCCCGGGGTGCATCCACTCGCCTCCTGCCACATCTCCATCCCCTCAGCTCGGCCACGTTTCCCGTAGCAAAATAAAGTGGTGTCGGCTTTTTTTTTTCCTTCCTTTCCTTTTTAAATGGCCACTTTTTGCTTTTTTTCCATGCTCTTCCTCCTTGGCATGCAGGTCGGCGAGGGGAGGGAGCCTCCAGCCAAGCTCTCCATCACATGTCCCTTGTTTTTTGTGTGTTATTTTTTCCCCGGTGCTGCCCTTGCCAAGGGAAGGACATTATGTAGCCGCTGAGACTGGCAGGGGCTGTAACGCTGCCTGCCAATAGCCTCAGTGTCTGAAAAGGCTTAGGAAATCCAAGCTCTAAATTAGCTCCCAAATCTTCTTCTTCTTCCCTTTCTCTGGTTAGATCGCCCTGCAGAGCGAGCCCCAGCTCCCCTTTTGTCGCCAGGCTCTGCAGCTCTGCTGGGGGGGACTTTGCCTGGGGAGCACAATATGATGGTCCCATGGGGATACTGGGAAGATCCTTGGCATGGCATGGTGTGGCTTGAGGCAAGCTGGAGCACCTCGAGGAGCAAGGACTGGTGGGGGGGACAAATTTCTGGTGTGCCTTCTCCCAGCCTTTGCCACCCCGTCCCGCTGCCTGGCTGCTTCCCCTTCGGCAAGGACGTCGGGGTTCCCAGCTGGGGCACTGCAGAGAGTGGGAGGGGAGTGGGAAGCTGATGGATGGCTGTCGAGAGCATCCCTGGGGAGGTGGGAGCATCCCTGGGGAGGTGGGAGTCTCCCCAGCCTGTGCTTGCCCCAGGGATGCTGCCGAGAGTGGCCAAGGTCATGGCAGCACGCACAGCCGGGACATCTGGGGCCAGATGAATCTGGAGAAAGGCAGCAGGAGATGTGCTGGCTGCCTGTCTGGGAGAGGAGGGGACAACCTGTGCTGTGTCCAGCTGTCACTACCCTCCAGCACCCCATTTCTGCCCTTGCCAGGGCTGTGAAATGGCAGCAGCCCCATGTCCCTGTGCTGGCAGGGTGTCTGCAGGAGAACTCTTCTCCCTTGGTGAGAGGTGGTTTTGGAGAAGACTGAGCCTGCGTTTCAGCATGGCTGTGTCATGGGGCTGTGTGTTTTACTTCTGCTTGCTCCTCTCCTGAGGGAGAAACGGGAAGCTCTCAGCTTTGCCGTCTCTCCTGGAAATTCAGGCTTCAGCTCTGCAAATGCCTGGTGGTTGGTTCAGCATCCCCCCCTGGCACCCCAGCCTCCACCACCGAATGCAAATTGTTATTTAAATGTCTCCGACAACTCTCTGTAGGTATCTGTAGGCGCTCAGGTGCTGCGAGCAGAGCACAGGCATCACATCTGGTACCATCTCCTAACCCCAAACCATCCCAGAAAGGTTTTATTCACCTGGTGCTTTTGGGGCCGCCGGATTCCCGCCTGGCTTTGCCTGTGGGCGAGGAAGGGCATCCTTCCCCGGAGGGCTGAGCGTCGCCAGGGAAGGTTGCCACAGCTCTCGGCGAGGGATGCCGGGAGCATCGCTCCCTCTTGGGGGGCTCTGGGAGGTGGCACGTGTGTGGGAGGGAGACGGAGCTCTGCAGAGCAGCCTCGGGCAGTGAAGTCTGCCCGCTTCATCCTGGCGGTGGGTACCTGGGGAAACAGCAGAGGAAAATTCCACTTCTGGAGGCAGGCAACTTTTTGTTCGTGTTTTTTTTTTTTTTTTTTTTTTTGTGTATTATTTTCTTTAAAAGGCTCTGTCAAGCTCCCTCTACTTCCCCGCGCCGTGCAGCCAGCTCTGAAGCAGAAGTGATGTTTTCTGCCAATGCAATGATTAGCCTTTCTGCTAATGGCCCAAGAACAGTGTCCAAAATAAATGAGCCCAACCTGCTCATCTTATTAGCCAAATGATTGCGAAGAAAGAGGAAATATCTGAGAAAAAAAAAAAAATCCGCTTAGGCAGCTGGAATTCGGAAGCGTGTTGGAGTTGTGGCTTGAAGTGTGGAGAGGAGCCATATGTCTACGAAAAAAAACATCCTCTCCCGGAGCGGGGAGAGCCTCTACGTTATAAGGGGGAGTCTGTTCACCCCCTGCTCCCCCTTTTTGAGCAGTGACCCTGTGGGGCTGGAGCTCTGCTTGTCCCTGTGCTCTGCTGGCTCTCAGGGCTGAGAAGCTGGTGACAGGCAGATATTTCTCCTCCCGTCTTCCATGTCTGGTTTGTGGCTTCCCACGAGGTCAGGCAGCAGCACGGGGATCATAGAATCATATGGGGTTGGAAGGGACCTCTGGAGATCATCCAGTCCAACCCCCTGCCAAAGCAGGTCCACCCAGAGCAGGTTGCACAGGAACGTGTCCAAGTGGGGTTTGAATGTCTCCAGAGAAGGAGACTCCACCAACTCCCTGGGCAGCCTCTTCCAGGGCTCTGCCACCCTCACAGTGAAGAGGTTCCTCCTCACATTTAGGTGGAACTTCTTATACTCAAGTTTGTGCCCATTTCTTCTTGTCCTGTCCCTGAGCACCACAGAGAAAGACTGACCCCATCCTCCTGACACCCACCCTTGAAGTATTTATAGGCGTTGATCAGATCCCCCCCCCAGCCTTCTCTTCTCCAGACTAAAAAGACCCAAGTCCCTCAGCCTTGCCTTGTAAGGGAGATGCTCCAGGCCCCTCATCGTCTTTGTAGCCCTCTGCTGTCCCATCTCCAGCAGTTCCTTGGATGTTGGTGAGAGCAGTAACTAAGTCAATCTTCAGGAGTTGTTTTTATGTCCTCCAGGCTGGAGCATCCTTCTTTGATGTGAGGAGGAATAAAGGGAGAGGTGTAGAGGCACAGGGGGGTTTCTGCAGGGAAGGGCGGTGAAAGGGAGCTCCTTAATGCCAGCCCTATCCCCTGGATCAGTATCATCCTCAACTGAAATGAGAAATCCCTTGGGAAGGGATTTTCTGTGAGTGAATTGCATTTGAAAGGTGACTTGTCTCCCTGATCGCTGCTCGTGCATCCTGGTGTCTCTCGCCAGCTCAAAGCCCTGACCCCAGCAGGAGGCTTTTTTGGGGGGTGACAGTGGTGTGACCATCCCGGAGAAGGAGGCTGAGGCTTAAGGTTGAGAGAAGCTCTGAACACATCACCCTGTAGCCCTAAAACCGTGTCACATCAGAGACTACTCATGAGTCTCTCCTCTTGTTTGATAGTAGAGGAGAACACCCTTGTTCCTCTTGTCCCCTCCAGCCGGGGAGACCTGGCTCACGATGCACGAGGCTCTAAAAATTGCTGAGGAAGAGAAGGAGGAGGTCATCCTCCTTCCAGCACCCGGCGTGCACGCCATATGCTTCCCTGACCTTCTCCATAGCGGGGACAATGTGAGCTCCGGTGTGCCTGCGCGCTTGGCACGGCACAGCATGGCAGCTGGGGCCATGGGCTGATCCTGGGGTCCCACCAGCCCCTCTTGGCATCGTGGGGCTGGGTGTCCCACCAGGGCTCTTCGTCAGGCAGGTACACAGAGCTGGCGTGTGACCGAAAGCAATTCACCCATGCGTGCGTGTGTATGTGAAATATACACTTTATATACATATGTGTGTATATCCCTATGTTTTTATATATATATATAATTTTCCTGAGCTGGGATCTGGAGGGTGCAATGTACAGAAATAGGACCCATGACTTCTTTATTTTTCAGCCTAACTGCATTCACGCATAGCTAGTTCTTTGCTCTTTTTCTGTTTTACGCGGAACTTAAATTGTGCTTTGGACTTCTTCCTTCCTTTCCTAATTGGTGGGGGAATTGCTAATTGCATGTTTTTGTTCTGAGGAGCTGCAGGTTTAAACGATTATCGGGGCTGGAAAACATCCTGACAGTGCAAATAGGGAAAAGGGGAATGTGGAGTGGATTAGTGAACGGCTCTTGCTGTCTCTGCGCCCATCGATGTCTTTTGCTGCACTGAACCCCCCTGGGAAGCTCTTTGGGTCCCCGGGGTTTGGGGGCTGGTGGGAGGTGGGGGCGAGTGGCAGCCTCACCTGCACGCCCCGGGCTGCACAAGCCTAGTGTCTGCTCCGGGAAGCCTTGGCTTGTGCTAATTTGTCATTGTCATCCTCTCAGACAAGTTTTTCAGGTTAACGCCGGAGTGGTTTGGCTTTGGCAGGTGGGGTGTTGTGATGCAGAGTTGGTTTTTTGGGTTTTTCTTGAGTAGGGGAATTGTTTCAGTACCCCAAACCTCCCACCCCTGATGCGCTGGCATCAGTTGGGAGACTCCAGGGATACTGCTTTTCTGCTGGGTTTTGTGGGATGAGGATGTCTTTTCCTTATGATCTCTGGAGTGGAAGGGGTTTGGAGAGGTCACTGAATCCCTCTCTCTGCCCGCGGGCAGGATCAATAACCCTTTGTCGCTGGTGATGGATGTTTCTCTGTCCTGTTCTGCAAGACTCCCCTGTCCCCCCGGGCGGTACCTGCACTATCAGAGATGGGCTTGAACCCGTGGCTGACCTGAGGAGGAGCAGCTCCACAACCCACCCCCCCACAAAAATGCTGCCTTCAGCCCAACTCTGCAGCAGCCTAATATTTCAAATAACATTTACAGTGTTTGGACTGATTTAAATGAGCAGGTGGTTGGAAGTGATTGATGGAAATCCTTTTCCTGTAAATGTTTTGCTCCGAGGATTTAGCTCCAAGTATCTTGCTCCGGGTGGAGTGCAGGAATGTGGGGTGACATCCTCCTCTTCTGCTGTTGCCGGTGGCTCCTTGGCCAGAGGTCGCAGACACGTGTGTGTGGAGAATGACTACCTGCTATTTAAGAAGAGGTGTCTAAGGACTTGTCTTTTTCTTTCCAAGGTGTCTCTTGAAAAATGGGCAATGCCCACGCTCCATGTAGCCACCTCCATTCTTCTTACTCCCACAAATGTAGGTGTTTTGGTGCCTGAGACTGGGGCGATGGAGACCCCTCGGTTCTGGGCTCTCATTCCCTGGGGCTCTTTTTCGCTCTGTGCAAGACACTTTCAGCATCTGGTTTTAAAACAGCCCCCTCCCCATCCAGCTTGTGCACCTGGTCCTAGATAAGTACCCGGGCTGCTCTTCTGTGGTCCCTGGCACAGATTTATCCTTGGATTTATGGCTTTATCCTTGTCCTGCTCCCGCGAAACAGGGGCAGGGCTGTTCCTGGGTTGCCAAAAGGACACTGGGGTGCAGGGATTTAATGCTTTTTAGGCCAGAGAGAGCTGTGGTGGGGGCTGAGCACAGGTCTTGTTCCACCGTGGGCGTTTGCAGCCCAGGCACGGGACGTGGTTGCCGAGTGTGTAACTTGACTCACCCAGTGCTCTTGGGACGGGCTTTTCCTCGCCTCCTGCGACCCAGGGCTATCACGTTAAATCTCCTGCTGCAATCGCTTGGCCGTCACGTAGATTTTTTTTACCTCGAGTCTCCTTTGGAAAGGGAGCCCTGGGCTGTGGCTGGGAATGTTAAAACGATAAATGCGCTTTGCACCTGGCGATGGGAAAGGAGCAGCTTCAGGGCTTGTGAGAGCCTGCAGCCTCCCCTGGCTGTGTCCTCTGCCTCTGAGCATCCCAGAGGGGCAGGAGGGGACCAGCGTGGCTACTTTGGCACAGCCAAGCTCTGCCGGTGGCCACAGGTGGCTCAGGTCCTTGGCTGTGCCCTGGGATGCGTTAAGGAGAGGGGCTGTGGTGGAAGCAGGACTTGGTAGGGCAGAAGGAAGGGTGGGCTGCTGCTTGAAACGGGAGAGGGAGCAGAGCCCTGCGCCTTGTTTTCTTAGTTGTTTTCTTGCACGTAGTGACTCTGGCCCCTTTTGGGCTCCTGAGGTCCTGTTTGCGTGCTGGAGCCTGTCCCAGCCCTCTGTTGAGGCTGCCAGGAGAGAAAAGCTTGTTTTGAAAACTCTTTGATGGAAAACATTCGCCTGCCTTGGAGAGAGGGTTTCCTGCGTTTGGCTGGGCAGTGCTGGCTGTCCCCTCCACGGCGTCTCAGATCCTGGGATGTGGGTTAGCCCTGCAGACTCGTCTGCTGCCTCTGGAAAATCCCCGCCGGGGTGGAAAGCCTGGCCACGGAAGCTCAGGGAAGGCCAAGATGGGGTGGGAGGAGGACCATGTCTCCTTGGCCACAAACGAAGCTCTTGGTGAACAGCATCCAGGGGTTGCTCAGGGTGGTGGCTTGCAAAGAGCTAAGCACCTTCTCAGTCTTCTCTGGTACCACTCTGCTGTGGGTGGCACGTGGGGCACTGATTTCACTAACTCTCACATCCAGGTCCTCTGCAGCCATGGACTGGAAGGTTGTCTTCACCTTGGGATTTTGCACATTTTCTGGACTCCCTGAGTTTGGGGACTTGGACAAGGACCACGCAGGCGTGGATCTGAAAGGTTGAACCGAGTTTCCAGCACTCTGCCTCTACGACATCCTGGGGATGCTGTTCTTTTTGGGTCTTCCTTTGTCCTGTGGGAAATAACTCATTTGTGATGAAAGCCTGAAAGGAGGTCGGGCGCTGAGGACATCGGCTGAGCGCCTGGGGACCGAGAGGTTCATTTTTGTTTGGAGTCAGGGGAGGATAAGAAAAGGAAGGATGTGAAAGACAAGGGGAGCCCGTTTGGATCTGCGCTGCCTCTCGAATGGATGCTTCTCTCTACCTGGGGGCTCTCTCCTCGCCTCGCCACCCGCCTTCACCTTGCCAGCCAGGCAGGCTTCTCCGGGAACACAAGGCTGTATCTTCATCTCCCATTCATGCTTTTCCCCTCAGGCAGAGCTGTTTCTTCTGCAGGAGGCCAGGTCTCCTCTGAAGATGGGAGCATTACATGGGCTGGGCTTTGTTTAGATGAGATGTGCCCTTGTGAACTCAGCCCAGCCGGTGGGACGGGCACCGCCTCGGGGTGAGCTGCGATGGAGATGGGTGGGAGGTGGTTTTCTTGCCTCCCAGACACTAAAAACAAACTCTCCATGGGCCAGCAATGTGCCCTTGTCACCAAGAGGGCCAATGGGATCCTGGGCTGCGTAGGGAAGAGTGTGGCCAGGAGGTGGAGGGAGGTCATTCTCCCCCTCTGCTCTGCACTGGTGAGGCCACAACTGGAATCCTGCGTCCAGTTCTGGGCTCCCCAGTTCCAGAGAGACAGGGAACTGCTGGAGAGAGTCCAGCGTGGGGCAACAGAGATGCTGGAGGGATTGGAGCATCTCCCTGCTGAGGAAAGGCTGGGAGAGCTGGGACTCTTGAGCCTGGAGGAGAGAAGGCTGAGGGGAGACCTTCTGAATGCTTCCAAGTGTCTAAAGGGTGGGTTGAAGGAGGATGGAGCCGGACTCTTTTCAGTGGTTCCCAGTGACAGGACGAGGGGCAATGGGCACAAGCTGGAACATGGGAAGTTCCACTCCAATGGGAGGAAGAACTTGTTTGGGGTGAGGGTGGCAGAGCCCTGGCAGAGGCTGCCCAGGGAGGGTGTGGAGTCCCCTTCTCTGGAGATCTTCAAGCCCCGCCTGGATGCTCCTGAGTGATGTGCTCTGGGCAACCCTGCTTTGGCCGGGGAGTTGGACTGGATGGTCTCTAGAGGTCCCTTCCAACTCTGACAATTCTGTGATTTTGTGATATTGGGGGTGCGTGTGCATTGAAGGGGGGGAAGCAAACCAAAGCTCAGTACTCACTGTGGGCATCGGGAGTGGCGATGAAGGAGCGGAAGGTGCTTCGTGAGCCGAAAGGTGTGGGTAGAAGGGCTTTATTAGCAACATTTGAAATATTTTGTCTAGATTCCCACTTAGCAGTGGAATCTAACTTTATTTTAGCTTTAAATTTAGATTTTCAAAACAGGCCTGTCAAATTAGTTAAAAGGAAATTTGATTAGAAAATGGCAGCGGGATTGAGATCTCTGTTTTTCTCCGTGCGTGATTTGGCTTGGAGACCGCTCTTCACCAAAAATACCCCACTGGAAAGTGTTTTTTTAGCCAATCAACACTTTCCAACTGGGGAAAAAAGAAAAAAAAAAATAAATAAGAGAGCAGAGCTGGAAAATTCCTGCCTCTGTCTCCCCAGCCAGCAGCCACCCCTCGGCAGGGACCTGAGGGGTTGGGCTGGAGGGCCAGGGCTGCGGTGGTGTTGGGGACGACTTGGGGACAAGAGGGAACAAGGACCATGAAAGTTGGGGGGGGTGGCTTTCTGCCTTACCCTGCCTCCAGGAGCTGCCCATCCCGTGCCTGGGTTGGTGGGGGATGCTGAAATTGGGGGGTACGGTGAGGTGGTTTTGGGGTGGAGGTGCAGAGCTCTCCCCTGCCCATTGAACTCCTCGGTGTGCGTCCCATCTGTCCCCAGCCCAGGTGGGGTGGGAGCCCGTCCCAGAGGGCAGCAGTTGAGGGGGAAGGATGAGGGAATTACTGAAATGGAGATGAAAAACCAGCTAATACCAGCGCTGGGGAGAGGGGGGAACTGCCATGCCCAGCAGAGCCCTCCTGGGGGGGAGGAAGGAGGTTTTGGGGGGATGTGGGGGGCAGCTCTCCTTGCCCAGTTTGCTG
>QJSC01021634.1:1191985-1205376 GCA_003697955.1 Calidris pygmaea | reverse complement strand
TCTTTCCACGCACGCAACCTGCTCGGACACGCTCCAAACCCTCTGCCAGGCTGGGCAATGCCGGTCCCAGATTGTCTTAGTCCCTCAAAGCGCAGGGAGCAGCGTGTGCTGGGGAGCTTGGCGGGTCATCTTGGTGGCACATGGGTGGCATCGTTGTGATTCTTGCTGCTTTCTGTGGGCAAGGGGTGCACCTGGGGGGATGGAATCAGCAGATGAGGGTCCCAGGGGCTGGGTGGGCATGTCTTGCCCTGAGCGTCCTGCACACAAACTGTTGCCAGGTGGGGCGACTCTTGGGAATAAAACCACTTTTACACCTCTGTGGCTGCTCACCTTGCTCTGGGTCTCACCCAGACTTTGCTGGAGCTCTGGGCAGGCCACTGAGCTGGCCCCCCAGGTTTGGGGGGGGTGAGCAGTGCCCTGAGCCCTAGCAGAGGTGGAAGGGGTGGCAGCCGGTGACATGTTCTGCAGGGGATGTCATTGATCCTGCAAGCAAGGATATAGGGAGAGAAAAATCCAGCCCCCTGATATGTGTGTGGCACTGGGTGAGCCCACAGGGTCCCCCAAACCCTCCTGCCCCTCTGAGCCATTGCTGCTCCCACTGGCATCTTCCTGCTCTGGTGCCACCTTCTCTTAATTAAAGGTCTGTCTCCTCGCTGCAAGAACGCGGCTGTAATTAGAGTTGGGTTCAGGAACTGATCTCACTTTGTGAGAGCACAAGGAGAAGCTCTGCAGAAGGTCCCTCTGAGGAGCAGGGAGGCAGATCTGAGCCCTGCCCTGGAGGGAAATGCAGTTGGGTGGTCCCCAGGGAGTCCCTGCAGGTCCACTCCTCTCAAGTCCTGCTCTAGCAAGGGCATGGGTTAGCTTGGTGGTGGACTCAGAAACGGTCATTGGCTTTGAATTCAAGCTGTTGAGGACGGCTGGACTGGAGTGCCCTAAATCACTGTTCCTTCCTCAAAAATGTGCAGGTAAATGTCCTTTTGGAAGTTCCAGCATCTTGGTACCTGTCCAGAGTCTTCCCCCTGCAGCATCCTACCGGGGAGAGCTGTAGGTGGGAGCTCTGGTTTCTTTGTCCTTTGCTCTGCTCCCATGATCTTTGATGTCCTGTATCCCTACAGGGAAAAAAAAAAAAAAAAAAAAAGAGAGACTTGAATTGCAGGTGCCTGGAGCTGAAAGTGCTTTGGGATGGGGACTGTCCCCGGGCTGTGCC
The DNA here is from genome assembly GCA_003697955.1 of Calidris pygmaea. Taxonomy (NCBI): domain Eukaryota; kingdom Metazoa; phylum Chordata; class Aves; order Charadriiformes; family Scolopacidae; genus Calidris; species Calidris pygmaea. Next base: position 1,204,169 of record QJSC01021634.1, on the reverse strand, counting down.
CAGTTCCCCAGAGCTCAAGTGGGTCCCCCGGGGGTGCCAAGGACCCTGTGATAGATGCAAACTCCGACATGCCGTGGAGCAAAAAGGTTTCTGTGGCCCTGCAGGTGTGTGAGCGATGAGTGTGGGAGCTGGATGGCAGGAAAACCCCCAGCCCTGTGGATTTGCTTTTCCGCTGTGCCGAGCCCTGAGGTCGTTTGGAGGCATCACAGGGAGGGCTGGGTAACGGGAACTCTGCGTTCTCAGCCAGGAAGAGAAAAAAGCCCTGAAACACCTGATAAATTTTATGTATGTGCAAAGTCCCCGGTGAAGTTAATGGGAGTGAAGTGGATGGTTAAGTGCTGTACTTAACTGGGCTCTCCATAACCCGCTGGGAATGGCTGTGATGTTTGGGGAAAGGAAAGGGTTTGCGCATTTGCTGAGCTCTTTGATCTTTATGTGCACATTGATAAAGCTTTTGGTTTTGTTGGGTTTTTTTCTTCCTGGGTGCAATGCCCCGGGTTCCACTGGTGGCCTTTCTCCAGGACAGGAGTGGCTGCAGCGAGTAGCTCCTGTAGCCTGGGTTACGGTGCCAGAATTGCCAAGTACCCTCAGATGCCAAACGCTATACACAGACACGTGCCCGGAGCTTTTAGCCCTGGCATTGTGTTTGAATACCCTCTCTGGTAAGCAGTGGGTTGTGCCGCTGCTTTTCAGAAGGATATTCATTATGCTGAAATATTTGCACTTTAAATATGGTAAGGCGGATTTTTTTTTTTTTTTTTTTACACAATAGGCTGGATGGTTCCCAAAGCAGCTGCCGGCTACAGGCTCAGTAATAAACCATTAAAATAAAAAAAAAAACAACGCCCCAACGACAACAAAAAGAGCTCTTTCCCTCCATTCCTGCATGCACAATAGTGCCTTCCCATCAGCTCCTCACTCCATAATTTGCTTTCAGATGGCCATAAATAAACTTTAAACCCCTTTTCCAGTGTCTCGCCTGCCTTCGCTCCACCCTGTGCAGAGCAGCAGCGCACACCAACGCGGAGGAGACCTGGTCCATAGACCTGGTCCATCAACGGGGCTTGGAGGTGTTGGGCTGCTCCAAGAAGTTCCTTAAAGCTGCGGTGACTTTTTCCTCCATCCTTTGTCACCTTTTCTGGACAACTGTCCAAGATCTGGCAGCCCCCAGGAGCCGGCTGGTTAATTGAGCAGAAAGGATGTTGTACCCTGTCGCTCACCAGCGCTTGGAAGCTGGAGGCACAACGTGAATTGTGTTCGTGTTCCCTCATCCGGAGATGTGCATCTCTTATTAGATTAATTTTTTTTTAATATATGCAGAATATACAGTGGGAACAGCATTAATTTGCACTAATGGTTGTGAGATCTACTGAGAATTAACTGCATTTTTTGTAAATTAGTGAGGAAGCGGATAAACACAATTATTAAAAAAACAAGAAAGGTACTTTTGCAGGAGCAGTACATGTTACTCATTTATCTGACAAGTGTTCTTTATTTTTAATTATATTTCATCGTTTGCTAGCGAATGCTCTGCTGGTAGATATTGTAATAATCCTAGTAATTTGAGGCCTCGCTTTAGCATTTGTGAAACCTTTGTTTGGCAGGGCTGTACCGCAGTGGCAGTGATTTCGGGGGGGCTCTGTAGTAATTGCCACTTCAATCTGCGGTGGCTCCTGGGTGCCGCAGGGATGAGGTGTGTACACATGCTCTGGGAGATGTTCTCCTGCCCTTGCTGTCCAAACAGAGCAAAACTTTGTTCAGTTTTGGGCCCCTCACCACAAAAAAGACATTGAGGGGCTGGAGCGGGTCCAGAGAAGGGCAACGGAGCTGGTGAGGGATCTGGAGCACAAGTCTTGTGAGGAGAGGCTGAGGGAGCTGGGGGTGTTCAGCCTGGAGTGAACCATTTGCCTTCACCAAAAGGGTTGTCAAACCTTAGAACAGGCTGCCCAGGGAGGTGGTGGAGTCACCATCCCTGGAGGTATTTAAAAGCCAGGCAAATGTGGTGCTGAGGGACATGGCTTAGTGGTGGAGTTGGCAGTGTGATGTTGCTGGTTGGACTCGATGATCTGAAAGGTCCCTTCCAACCATAACGAATCTATGATTCTGTAAACAGGGGGCGGGAGCACAGGTAGGACCTGCACCATGTTTTGAGTGGTGGCACTGAACAGTGGAGGTGCTGAAGGTTTCTGAGTGGTTGCTTAGGGGGTCTGAAATCAGCCTGGGGTTGAGGAAAAGTCTCCTAAAAGATGTGCAACTTCTCTGAGTTTTATCTCTTTTTTTCTTTTTTTTAATTAGTGAGTTTTTCTTCATCCTTCCTTCATTATGCCACCTCTTCACACCTTTTGCTGTGGCTACTACCAATGCTGCTCTGTCCATCGGGGCCAGCTGACCAGCAGGTTGGCTTCTCCATCAGATACTAAGATGAATGTTCTGCATATTGTTTTTCTGGAGGAGAAGGCACCATCTTGGGCAGAAGCTGTGGAGGTGTTTGAGGTCTCTGCTGAAGTATGAATGTGATAAAAGTGGCTGCAGAAAAGCATGAAGCAGAGTGGCTTGGCCAGCGCAGCCAAGTGCGTGGTGCTGGATGCTCTGCCATGGGATGGGGCACCTTTATGGGCAGAGCTTTGCCCACAGCGCAGGGCAGGAAAGTCTGGAGAAACCCCATGAGATATTCCTGTAGGCAGCGCTGTCTGTCCATGAAATGGGAGGAGTGAAGTGTGGGGTGAGGTGGGTTTGGGCTGTCCCTGCCCAGGGATGTGTGGGTACAGAGTGCAAATCTGCAGGTCTTTTGGAGGGGTCTGATTAAGAGGATCCTCCGAGTGACCACCTTGGGAAGCTCTGGAGGGAGGAGAAGTGGGGCAGGGATGTGTTCCCCCCCAGTGTCAGGCAAAGTGGTCATGGTCAAGCTGCTGTTACTGGTGATTTCAGTAAAACCAAGCCAAAATTGAGCCTTGGAGAACTTTGTTGCTCTTCTCTTTCATGTGGGAAGGCCACACGTAGTCTGTTTGGTGGTCCTCCTTGGTACTGGGTTGATTGCCACTTGCCCTTCCCCTGGCAGAGGCCACCTTAGCTGGGATGTGACCGCAGGGCACCTCAGCCACCCATTGGGGTGCTCCTCGCCCGAGCCAGGTCCTCTTGAGCCGTTGGGGTTCAGGCTCTGCTCTGAAGAGGGCGGCAGAGGAGGACATGGCATGGGTGGTGGCTCTGTGCTTGCTGGCTTTGAGAGACATGCTTTCAGCCCTCTGTTCAATTACAAGGCGCGTTGTGTGTTGACACAACCTTGGGTGCCCTCAACCCAACACGTGGCAGCGCTTGCTGCAGATGGGGTGAGTTTTTCTATTTAAAGATGATGTTGTTTGGTCTTAACTCAAGTAGATTTTTTTTTTTTCTCCCCTTTTGAATATGGCAAAAACGTGGTTCAGGTCCTGGGTGTAAATGAGCCGAGCGGGAGGAAGATGTGGAGGTATCTGTAGCAGGTTGGGCGGGGAGGAGGGATGGGGCTCGGTAACTGAAACTCTTCGGGAAAACCCCAAAAAAAGAAAAGCATTTGTTTTTGTCCCAGCGTTGTGCTCGGCCAGCCCTGCCTGCATCAGGGAAACATGAGCGCGAACACAGGAGACCTTATGAATTTTAAAATCTTCCCTCTCGGAGGGCAAGCTCTGGGTTAGCAGGTCAGCCGATTTAGGTGAACCGTTTAGCGCACATTAAAATCACAATTTATGCAGTCTGTGCTCCGGCTCTAAAAAGAGCTGGCAATCAGGTGCTTAATAAAATCACCTCCAGCCCTCCTCTTTCAGTTCCCTGCAAATAAATGCCTTTTTTTTTACCTTTATTTTTTTTTTTTTAACATCATAAAAATGGATTAGGAGTCATTTTGAATTGTTAGCCTAGCAAGATGCGTGGCGCGGGCTCCGCAGGCACGTTGGGTGTGATGGAGGTTTGTGTATTTTGGTGCCGGCGCCTGGGAGACCATCCAAATAAACATTTGCTGGAACGTGGCATTGCACGTCTGAGCAGGAAAGGCGGATTGGCAGGTTCACTCCTCCTTTTTGTTTCCTCTCTGGGATGAAACAGCAAAACAAAACGCAGCGTGGCTTAAAAAAAAAAAAAAAAGAGGAATTATATGGAAATGCGACTTTTTGTCTGCCTCGTTATTTTATTTTTTTTTTTTTTTAACGTGGAAGAGTCAGAGATTTTAAAGTTATGGTTCCCACAGCAACTGTAACTCTCATCTCTTGTGCGTGTGTTGTACTTTGCAGGACTGTATGTGCTATTAAATTTATGCCCGATGTGTGTGCGTACGGCATGGCAAGCAGAGCAGCCGCGTGTGATGGATCTGCACGGACCTGACGGAGCAATCCCATGGGATCCCTTCCTTTCCAAACCCCCGGGCCACATCCTGCACCAGGATAAGCCCTTTCAGAGGTGGAGGTTCATAGGTGCTGTCTCCTCTGGGCAGGGTTAGGTGACGCGGCTGTGACACCACCACCAGAAGACACTGCCCCATCAGCGATGGGCTCGGTGATGTTGTTAGAGCTGTGGAAAGAGGGGGGAAAAAGAGACATAATACAGTTCTCTTCAGGCCACAATTCAAGCAGCCATCCCCGCTCAGCAAAGCGCTGAGGCGTGTGCTATAGTCTCATGGACTGTAATGGGAATTAAACACATATTTAAAGTTAGGCGTGTGGTTAAGCACCTTGGTGAAGCGGTGCTTGAATGGGGATTTGAAGCGTACGGGGAGAAGATGCTGTATTTTTTTAGTAGATTTGCCCTGTATCGTTGCTGTCTTGGATGGAGAGGTGGGGCTGAGTGCTTTTGAGATCGGGACTGGATTCGGATCTCTCTGGAGGTGTGGTTTTGGGGTATTTTTTTTTTTTGTTTTTCTTTTTTTAATCCCAGTGTTTGTCGTCTCCTCACTAGCTTTCATCCTGGCTTGCTGTCTGTCCTTGCTCTCCTCCTCTGCCTCATTTTCCTTGCCTAATGCTCACCCATCCATGGGCTCGTTTGCTGAACCCCACAGGGTGTGGGGGTAAGTGCTGTCAGAGGGTGGTTGTGATTCATGGATGGGGTGGACAACGTCTCCTCCAGACAGAAGCTGCCCGCCGTTAGCAGGGACAGCTGGAGGAGAAGGGAGCTGGCAGGACCCCAATGTCCCCGAGGGCTGTCAGCACTGCTCTGCGTCTCGGGCAGGCAACCTCCAGTGACCCAGATGTCCCAGCTCTCTCGAGAGCATCATGCATCTTACAGTTAAGTTTCTTCTTGAGTGGTCCTCACTTCTTATGCCGTCCACCATGGATGCAGGAAGATAGGAAGCATCCTTCCACTCTTAGTGTACATTGTCACATCCCGTCTGCTGCAGAGGCTGTGGGAGGACCGAACAGGCTTGGTCAGGTCTGTGCCTAGGTGAGGTTCTCCTGAGACAGGAGAACTCCAGGTGCTACTGCTCCATTTCTGTCCATGAGCCCTGCTTTCCTCTCGCGGGAGATACCACTGCTTCTCCCAAAGCCCTGTTTCTCTCCCATCCTCTCCCTCCTTGTGTGCTTTTGGTTGGCTCCAGGAACCCTTGCCAATCCTCCTGTATGATGTGCAAAGTGATCACAACACAGGAAGGACATGGACCTGTTGGAATGGGTCCAGAGGAGGCAATGAAGATGCTCCAGGGGCTGGAGCCCCTCTGCTGTGAGGACAGGCTGAGAGAGTTGAGGGGGGTTCAGCCTGGAGAAGAGAAGGCTCCAGGGAGACCTTAGAGCCTCTTCCAGTCCCTCAAGGGTCTCCAGGAATGATGGAGAGGGACTCTTCATCAGGGAGAGGAGCCATGGGACGAGGGGTAATGTTTTTTAAACTGAAAGAGGGGAGGTTTAGATGAGATCTCAGGAAGAAATACTTAGCTGTGAGGGTGGTGAGAGCCTGGCCCAGGTTGCCCAGGGAAGTTGTGGATGTCCCATCCCTGGAGGGGTTCAAGGCCAGGCTGGATGGGGCTTTGAGCAACCTGGTGTGGTGGGAGGTGTCCCTGCCCAGGGCAGGGGGGTGGGAACTGGATGGTCTTCAAGGTCCCTTCCAACCCAAACCATGATCTGGGGCGTCTTTCTTCTGCCCATCTCCTGTTATCACAAAGCTGAAGGGATGTTGGTGTTTCTCAGACCTTTTCTGCCTTTTCAGGCTTGGTTGTGATGGGCCAGTGTGTACGGAGATGAGATGTGGAGGGGCAGGCAGGAGTGCTGTGGGTGCAGAAACCTTGCTTCTGCAGGATACACCAAAACTCCCTTATTATGCAGATGACAGCTGAAGGCTGGTGTTAGCCCTGCTGTAGGGAAGAGCACACTCTATAACATCCCTTCTCTTGCCTTGCTGTTTCTTAAAGCCGGAGGGATGGTGTGCCAGAGGGATGGTGTGCTGTCTGCGAGCATCTCCTGCACCCTGGGAGGGCGAGGAAGCAGCAGGGTGCAGAGGAGGTCATGATAAACAGCGCCATGCAGGAGAGGGAAGACTCCGAGAGATGTCTGCAGAGATCAGCCTTATTTTTTGTCATTAATGATCTGAAAGAAGGTGCAAACAGCATGTTAATTAAGATTTGCAGAAGAAGTATTTAAATTGAGAGGTGCAGCAAAGAGAGAAAGAGCAATAAGGCAAAGGCGCTGTAGGAAGAAGGTGATGTGATGCAGAGGTTTGATCTGGAAGGGGAGCAGCAGATGCCACCCAACCCAACACATTAAATGTGGTATTTTTCTTCCAAAGTTGTCCTGAGCGTAGCTTGGTTGGGGAATGGACGCAGGGGTCCTGGTGCAGGGTCTGGCCTGGGGATGGGACTTGCTTGTGGGACTGGGAGGGAGAGAGAATGGACAGACCTGGGGCTGCCCCTGACCAACATTGAGGTGCCTCTGAACAACCTGGGCACTGATGGGCATCTTCTGTGAGTTTGGCTGCACCAAGGGGCTTGGCCAAAAGGATTGATTGCCAATTAACAGCCACTGTTATAATGCCTAACGTGGATGATCCCAACTCTGGTCATGGTTCATCCTGGGACATGGCCTTGGAGGACCTGGGCTCAGGAGCAAGCCTCCACCTGGTGAATTGGCGTTTATCGGGTCTCCATGCTGCTGTTCACCGTCCCTTTTAGTTAAATTAATTAGAAATCTGTTAGCTCAAATTACAGCATGGCTAAAACCTAATGCAAATGTTTGCTACACCTGCTCATTGAGCGCTGCTTTGTTATAGCCCTTGGCGATGGCTGAGATGAGCCAGGAGAGGTTTGTGTGCTGAGGTCCAAGGTTTGGTCCTTGCTGGTGGCGTCTCTCCCTTTGGTCTGTGTTAGGTGGATGTGTCTAACCTGCTTTCTTGTGTCCATGGTCCAGTGGTGCTCTCTGCATCTGGGTTGACCTGGGAGGGGATGAAATGTTGGAATGGGTCCAGAGGAGGCCACAGAGAGTGTCCGAGGGCTGGAGCCCCTCTACTGTGAGGACAGGCTGGGAGAGTTGGGGGGGTTCAGCCTGGAGAAGAGAAGACTCCAGGGAGACATTAGAGCCCCTTCCAGTCCCTAAAGGGGCTCCAGGAAAGCTGGGGAGGGCGGCTCTTGATCCAAGGAGTGGAACGATGAGACAAAGGGGAACCGTTTTAAACTGAAAAAGGGGAAATCTAGATGAGATCAGGGGAAGAAATTCTTTGCTGTGAGGGTGGTGAGAGCCTGGCCCGGGTTGCCCAGAGAAGCTGGGGCTGCCCCGTCCCTGGAGGGGTTCAAGTCCAGGCTGGATGGGGCTTGGAGCAACCTGGTGTGGTGGGAGGTGTCCCTGCCCAGGGCAGGGGGTGGGACTGGCTGGTCTTTAAGGTCCCTTCCAACCTGAACCATTCTGTGATTCTTTGAAATGTTTGAAAGAGAGATAAGGTGCTCTAGAGCTGAATGCTGTGACTGACAAAGAGGAAGAGGACAAAAATTGGGGGACTGGAAGACCAGAAGGGACTCTGGGATTATCTGCTCTGCCCTCCAGTGCCACACAGAGCACAAGAATTTCCTGAAGCCTTTATTTCTCATTCGAAATAAAGCGTAACTTTCCAAAAAGCATCCAGGCTTGCTTTTTTTTTTTTTTTAAAAATAAATAAAAAATTGACAGTGATGGATAATCCACTACAACCCTTGGCAAATTGTTCTAGTGTTTAATTACCTTCACGGCCAGAAAGGAAAGGAAAGAAAAAGTACACAGTGTGAAGAGCTCTGAGGATTGTGTGGTTATTGCTGATACCTGTTCGCTTACCATGGTTCGCTCGCTGGGGTGACACAGGGCAAAGTGATGCTCCAGCATCGGGGTCCCACTCACCCCGGCTCTCTGAAGCCTCGGGGGGGTCTTTGTGCAGGGTTTTTGCTGGGCATGGTCCTGGGGGACTGTCTGAGGGACTGTCCTTGGAGCGATGGCCCTGGGCTGGGTGTTTTGCCCAGCAGCTGGTAGGTAGGGATGGGGCTGGTTGTCCCACAGTGTGGGACAATAATAGGTTTTGGATGTCGTGCTGGAGCAATGGTGGCTTCAAAGTTAGGAAAGAAATAAGGATCTTTTATCCCCAGGGCAAACGTTTGTATTGGTGTTCGGAGGAAGCAGCAGGAGGGATTTGGGCCAGCACCGGGCTGAATGCTGGGCTGTTCTGCACTGGTTTGATTTGATCCGCAGAAGGGATGCTTTGGTGTAAGAGTTCTTTCCAGCCCAAACCATCTTCTCCTCCAGCCTAGGACCTTCTTCTGTGACTTTCAGGCCTTTTTGCTGTGGTGGCCAGCAGACCCTCAGGGCTGTCTCTCACGACGGCTGGGCTGCCTTGCTGTGGTTGTGCTGTGGTTGACTGCAAAACTGCAGGGCTGGAGGACACCTTGGGGAGCCACACCACGTCCACAGTGGGGAACACAGCTGGCCAAGGAGACTGGGCACAGTCTGGAAAGGCCAGAGCCTGTTGTAAGAAAGAATTTGTTCAGAACCCAGAGGAGCAACAGGACTCCCTCATCCTTCACCGCTTTGGTAGGGAAGGGTGGTGGCTTGTGTTTAAAGAAGGACGTTCATCCTCCTGCTGCTCGGAAGTTGTTCAGCATCTCAAACAGATGCCCAAACAGTGATCACCCTCCATGTCGGCAGCTTGGCAGCCTTCATAATTTATAGGAGCACCCAATCTCTTGGGCTTCAAGGTGGCTTCTTCCATTGGGTTTTCCTTCTGTCCTTCAAATAAATCCCAGCCTTGCTGCTCTCCAGCTTCAGCTGAGATTTGCTCCCGTGCCACGAGCCCTGCAGTTCTGCACACGCATGGGTTGTCCCCACCAGCCTTCTCCCTCCTCCTCCTCCTCCTGTCCCTCCTCCTTCCCCGTGGGTCTCGGCAATCCTCTGGTGCCCGGCGGCTCCCGCTCGGCCGGCGCGGGGCACGTGGAGCACGGCGGGAAGGACATTACGTGGGAGAATATGCATGTTCACAGCTCAGAGGATTAAAGGCCCGTGTTCTTATCACTGCAGAACAGAGTATTATAAATCCAGCCTCAGAATACCAAATCCCCGCGCGGCTTGGCCATTGTTTGGGAATATTAAAAAGCTCGGAGACAGAAATAATCAGTTTCCGAATGACACATTGTCAAATAAAACATTTCTCATATTATCCCTTCCTTCCCCTTTCTCTCTCCCGCTCCCTCAGTTGGATAATTTAACATGAAAAATAGATTAAAATGAGGCTGGCTTGAATGCCTCCTAAGTTTGGCTCTATTTTTTTTTCTTTTTTTTCCTCTTTTCCCCAGAAAGCTCTCCTGGCGTGTGTGTACCGTGGTTAAACAAGCGGCTGCCGGTGCGGGGTCAGGGATGGAAGGAGCACGTCGAAACTGAGCCGCCGACTGTGAGCCCACGAGTGCTCACGCAGGGGCTGGCACGGGCACCCCCAGCCCTTCCCGGGCAGAGCAGAGACTTCTGGCTCGTCCCCAAAGGACGTGGGAGCCACGGCCGGGGTGGGCTGGGAGCCCTCGGCTCGTTTGAGCCAACCCTGTCATTCCCAAACCGGGGAGGGAACGGCACTCTAATAATCTCTGTGCCTTTGCACCTTTCTGTAATTCCTCCCAAGGAGAGAGAGATCTTTAATTCAATATGCTGGTAGGTTTATCTTCTCCAAGCTGTTTTCCAGGCAGGCAGGTGGCCCTGGCACTGCCGTGGGTGCCCGGGTTCCTCGAGCAGGGCTGTCTCGGTCACCCTGGCCTTTTCCCAGCATCTGGGTTGTCTCTGGTTGTGTTTTTCCAGGGAGGGCGGGTGCCCGTGTGTGCCCGTGGGTGTGAAGATCTCCGCAGCCACTTTGCAGATGCAGAGAGAACCCAGGCATGAGCGATGTCCAGCCCAACAGCTCAGCGGCTTGATGGAGAGGGGCTTTGGAGAAGGCTTTTCCCAGTAGTCATGTCCACGAGTGATGTTCTGAAACCCCTCTGTAAGGTGACAGCCCTTGCTCTGCTGAAAGGAATCTGGCACACGTGCCGGCCCTGATTTTGCAGTTTGTCGTGTTGAAGTTTGTGGCCCTGCTGTGTCCTTGTCACCGTTCCTCCATTTTGGAGGGTCTGGTGTGCTGTGGTTTCTCTCTAGAAAACTGGAATTTTCCAAGGAAACAGCCCCAGTTTGATGCTGGGTGCCTCACACTGGGAAGCTCCTGTGATACTTTGGGGTCTCTGTGTGTCAGGACCCAAAGAGATGTGTTTCTCCTCTTCCAGCTTGAGGTGTCCATGTTTTTTCTTGCTTCTGAGCATGAAAGGCCATGAAAGGTCCTCATCCTTCATGTGGTAGAGCACTGGAACAGGCTGCCCAGAGAGGTGGTGGAGTCTCCTTCTCTGGAGACATTCAAAAACCACTTGGACAAGATCCTGTGCAACCTGCTCTAGGTAGACCCACTCTGGTGGAGGGGTTGGACTTGATGATCTCCAGAGGTCCCTTCCAACCCCGTATGATTCTATGATCCTGCTGGTCCTTTGGGTGTTCTGGTACCACAGGGCATGAACCTGGTCAGTTCAGTGAGCCCTGCCCTTCTCCCACGCAGAGATCCCTGAGCATCTCCTGGCTGCTAAACTGCCTTTCCTGATGGCACGTCACCTAAATTGGAGAAGTCAAGGAGCAACGTCCTCCTGAATCCCCAAGCTCTGCTCCTGTTAGTGCCAGTTAAGGGGGAGAGGAGGGGTCCCTGATGGGGGATGCTGGGATGGACTCCTCTCTGTGGCAGGTTGTGGTGTCAGGCTGGTCCAGGGAAGCATCTCTCCTGCTCCCAAGGCCTCTCCCTGAGCTAACTCATCCCACGAGCTGTGAGTTTCCATGCCACCTCTTTACAGCTGATCCCGTTTAGGAGCCGGAGCCACGGACCTGGGTACGGCACGGTGCTTTGTATGGAACGCAGATGAAATATTTACACGTCTCACCTCTGCTTTCTCACACTCTGTAAAGTTCTGGGCCGTGGCATCCCCCCTGCCAAAGAAACGCCTGCCCTGCCCTGGCTGCCCCACGTCACGCTGCCAAGCCCCCGTTGCTCACACCCCTCCTGAGTTACATGCCCTGCTTTGCTTTGCTTCTCTCCCACGGGATAAAATTGCTCCGATGCTGCGGAGATCAGGAGGCTGGAAGCTGCCACATACATGGCTTTTGCCTGCGCGGGGCTGAGTGACTGTGGCTGAATTTAACCTCCCGAGCAGCCAGAGGCAGGGCTGGCTCCCTTTAGCTCTTCCCAGCCCAGCTCCATCGGGAGGAGACACCAATTCCGTGGACATACAGATATTTAGAAAAGTGGGGTTTTTTTTTTCTGTAAAGGTGGGTGGTTTTTTGTTGTTTTTTTTTTTTTTTTTTAAATTTTGGATGGTAAGGTAGTTGGGAGCTGCACTGAAAAAAAAATTGGGAGAGAAGGGGAAGAGGAGAGCTTTGCAGGGCAGGTTTTTGGTCTGGAATCCGTGGTGCTGTGCTCCCAGGTCTGCAGCTGAAGTCCCGTTGAAACCACGGGCAAATCTCAACCCGCAATGGTGGCACTGGGGTAACTGGGCCCTGGGGAGTGGCGGTTCTGTGGTGCCATTTGTTGCACCGTCGTTGGTGTGAAATGTTGTGTGACTCTGCTGAGGCTTTACTGCTCCCCTGACGGTGCCTGGGCTGTTTTAATGAGGTTTTTACTCCTAAGTGGTGGGATGTGATTGCCTCCTTTCCCTTCTCCCAGTGCGGGGTGG
>QJSC01021634.1:1173207-1191380 GCA_003697955.1 Calidris pygmaea | reverse complement strand
TGGTCCATCCCTGCATCTCCTGACCCTTTGCTCTCCTCCACAGGGTGGGCTGATCGCGCTGCTCCTGCTCCTCTTGGTCTTCACGGTGGCTCTGTACGCCCAGCGGCGCTGGCACAAGCGCCGCCGCATCCCGCAGAAGAGCGCCAGCACCGAGGCCACCCACGAGATCCACTACATCCCCTCGGTGCTGCTGGGCCCCCAGGCCCGCGAGAGCTTCCGCAACTCGCGCCTCCAGGCCCACAACTCGGTCATCGGGGTGCCCATCCGCGAGACCCCCATCCTGGACGACTATGAGGACGAGGAGGAGGAGGAGACGCCGCGGCGGGCAGAGCCGAGCACCAGGGAGGATGAGTTTGGCAGCCAAGTGACACGGACGCTGGAGAGCCTGGGCCGGGGCGGGGAGGAGAAGCCTGACTATGAAAAGAAAGGTTTGTGGCTTTTCTCTCTCCTCTTTCCTTCTCCCCATCCCCTGCCGGGGTGTCCTGTGCGGTGTCACCTAGAGAGGAGGGCTCATCTGTGCGTAGCCCCTATGGCTGGTGCTTGGCTCTCCAGGCTTTGGTCCTCAGTTGTCATCTACAAGAGGGTTTGCAGTCCTAGTCCCCAAGCTGCTCCTCCTGAGAGGAGGAATCACCTTTGGGTGATGCTGGGGAAACTGGGGCACGGTAGCTGTGAGCCCTCAGCTGTCATTGCCACCCCCCAGGACCAGGTCCCCTGGTCTCGTGGCACTCCCTGAGTGCCCATCACTGGTGGTTCAGGTGCTGTAGGAGTGTGTGAGCCGTGTGCTTGGGAGCTCCATGGAGATACGGCTTCCTAGGATTTGACCCGTCTCCTTTGCCCCATCCTCTTCCAAAACCCATCTCCCGTTTCCAGCACGAGCTGATGAGATGGGAAGCCGATGGCTCTGCTTTCAGGCTCGGTGGTGCCTCTGGTCCCAGCAATGGCAGAGACCTCTGTGAAACCCCTGATGGGACAAGGGATGCCTTTGGGGAGCAGAGCTGGCATTTCCCCGGGGAGGGGAGTTTTGATTTTGCCGTGGGCTTGTGCAGTCCCTTGCACGGGGCAGCACGAGGAGTCGTCGTGAGCGTGTGCTCCCTGCTCAGTAGGATGGGAATGTTGGGGTTCACACCGACTTCTGGCCGTGGGTGAGTGCTGGCACACGGGCATCAATCAGGCCTGACTTCGCTCTCTGGGTGGCAGAAATGCTCGTTGCCTTGCCCTCGGGCAGGGCCTCAGTTCTAGCGAGCGACCGTGCCGGTGCGCAGCCTGCTGAGCCTTGCTGCTCCTCCGGGAGCTGCTCCACAAAGCTGTATTTTCCATGAGCGGCAAAGCATCCCCTGGGCTTTCTTCTGCGAGCAATCAGGCAAATGATCCCGTAGTCACCCGCAAACAAAGTCATCAGGGCTGTGGATTTCAGGCAAGCACGTAGGAGCCCCGTGCGTGGAGGTGGGAACGGCAGATCGGAAGATTCTCCTTGCGGGAAGGAGCTCAGAGCTGAATCCGTGTGGATCCGATGGACAGACCCAGACCCCAGATGTGAACCGTTACCCGCTCACGGTGTGTGGCACGGCAGGTACAGCCTTGTGTAGCATCTCCAGGTCAGGTTAGAAACAAACCCATCCGTGCAGGTTCCATAAATGTATGTTCCTGTGTAATTCCATAAGTGCTGCGTGTCCCTTTGGTGCTGGTAGCTCGGATGGTATAATACTGGGTGACGCTGGTGCTGTAAGGTATAAATCCCCTGCCAGTAGCTGTGGGGAGCCAGGCAGTAAGAACTGGGCTGGGGTGCCTGTTCCTGGGCAGATGAGGTGCTGTGGGTGCTTTGTGCCTTCCCTGAAGGTGCTGGGCTGGGCTTTGGAGGAGCTCTGGCCCCTTTGGGTTCCCCTTCCCCAAACCTTCCCAGCTCAGAAAGAAAGTAGTGGTGGGGTTCCTCTGGGAAAAGGGGTCCAACATAGAATAATAGAATGGTTTGGGTTGGAAGGGACCTTAAAGATCATCAAGTTCCAACCCTCTGCCGTGGGCAGGGACACCTCCCACCAGACCAGGTTGCTCAAAGCCCCGTCCAACCTGGCCTTGAACACATCGGCACAGTGAGTAGCCAAAGGTTGGGCGCAATAGGACAGTCAGGGTTCTCTGGGGTCCCAGTATACATGATGGCATCCATTTCTGGCTGTACTGGGTATGGGGGAGCAGGGGGGGAGCCCATACAGCCAGGGCTTGGCAGCAGGGGAGGCACCTTAGCTGCTGTCAGCCTGTATGGCTTCATCTGGGATGGGAGGAGAGACCAAACCATGGGTGACGGGAGCTGGTGGTGTCCCTTAATGCACTGCTGGAAGGCACTTGAGCTGCAGGAGGCGGCCAGTGCGAGAGCCTGGATAAAGCTGTCTTGTCTGGCTGCTCTTTATTTAGTTGTTCTCTTAGCTGCGGGCAAACCCGGTGCTGCTGGACCGTGTTGTCCTGCCCCCTGCATTTGGAGAACCATGGCCGAGAGGGGCCAGGCAGGGTCTGGGCTGCACGGGGACCACTGCGTGACTCGGGGGGGACGTTCCTCCCGCCCGGAGAAGAGCGGTGCTTTCCCCAGAGGCTTTTTTGGCTAATGCACACTCGGTTGCCTGCGTTTTTAAAGCCTGTCTCTCCAAAGCTGCAACACCCACCTCTGCTAATTGAGATGTTATTAGGAGCCATTTAATATTGCTCACCTGCAACGCATGGTGAAATGCATTTGAATAAACAAAAGCAAAGTACATTAGTGCTAATTGCTGAGTGGCTCCAGCAGGAGCGAGGAAGGGATGCGCTGGCTCCCTCTGAGCAGGGAAGGGGCTCTTGGGGTGACATTGGACCCTCCCTCCCTTCTTCCCATCAGCATCTGGGATTCCCATAAAGACTGAGCGGTCCCTGTCGGAGCACCCACGGCAGTAGTGCTGGGGGACAGGGCTGGAACAGGGACAAGGATGACAGGGACTCTCCTTGGCTCCATGGAGGAGACTGTGCAGCTCTGAGTATCGGAGGTGGCGAAAGCCCCGATGATGCATCACATCTGGAAAGCTTCCTGCAGAGCTGGAAAGCTCTGGTCAGAAGTGGTGGCTGAGGTTGTGTTTCCTCTGCCCTTAAGGTGCTTTTCACTCTTTCCTCTTTTAAGCAAGGTTATTACAACGATGATACATATATGTATCTCGTTTCTCAAACAAATGTGGAGGTGCCCAGGGGCCCATCTGCCGTCCTCAAGAGCTGATCAGAGCATCCCCGTTGGCATCCCCCTTTGTGTAGGGCTGGGTGTTACCGGTCCGCGGTGTTAAGAGATGTTTCCCCAATCCTCTGCTTGGTGAGAATGAACAAATGAAAACCTTCATATTTCGTAACTGAGCTGCCTTTTTTTTTCCTTTCATATTCTCTTCTTTGTTTTGCTTTTCTATAAATTATTTAGAGTTGCGCGAATGGGGAAGACAGCAGTAACTGCATTTCAGTCCTCTTCAAAACATAATAGTAAACAAGATCTAGGGCAGAATATTAAACTATCCGAGGGCTTCAGGAATTGGCAATAAAAAACTTCTTATGCTGCCTGAAAAATCCCCCCGTGCTGGGGTTGCAGGGCCGGGGCTACCCCAGGCTGTGAGATCTGATCACAAATGCTCCCACCAGTTCAGCTCGTGATGCCATCAGGCTTTGCACCGTGGATCCAGGCAGGTTTGTGCCTTGCCTGGTCTCATCCTTCCAAATCATGCTGGTTCCTTGTGCGTTTACTCCCAGATGGACGTTCTCAGATGAGGCTTTGCTGAAGGAGTCATGCTAATAGATAGTATGTGCTGGTTGCTCCTCTCTGCTGAAGCTGGCCAGAGCCTGGATTGCCAAGGACGATGCAGCTGCAGGTCAAATCTAGGATTTTTACACCAGAAGGGTAAAAAGGGTTTCCTTCCAGCGAAGGGCAACAAAGATGATTCAAGGATTGGAGCATCTCCCTTATGAGGAGAGACTGAGAGAGCTGGGACTCTTTAGTCTGGAGAAGAGAAGGCTGAGGGGAGACCTTATCAATGCTTATAAGTATCTCAAGGGAGGGTTGAAGGAGGAGGGAGCCAGACTCTTTTCAGTGGTTCCCAGTGACAGGACGAGGGGCAACGGGCACAAGTTGGAACATAAGAGGTTCCACTCAAAAAATATGAGGAGAAACTTCTTCATGGTGAGGGTGACAGAGCCCTGGCAGAGGCTGCCCAGGGAGGTCATGGAGTCCCCTTCCTGGGAGATTTTCAAGACCCGCCTGGATGCTCCTGAGTAACATGCTCTAGCTCTAGGCAATGCTGCTTCAGCAGGGGAGTTGGACTAGATGGTCTCTATGGTCCCTTCCAACTCTAAAAATTCAGTGAAATTCAGTGAAAAATACATGTGCTGTGGGCTTTGTGCTCCGACCTGGTTTGCAGACGCCTGGGAAAGGCGGTGTTTTAGGGGGTGCGGGATGTTCTGTGCACACAGAGGTGTGGACCTGCCGACGGGCGACAGATGCCGCCGGGATTCCCGCGGGGCCGCGGCAGGTGGGGTGAGAAACTCCGCAGTTGGTGCGAGCAGACACCGACGTACCTGGAGAGAGATCCCCAGGGGCTGGAAATCAGTTCTGCTCGGTTTTACAGGTGGATCGAAGATGGGTGCGTCAAGGCAAACCCAGCTGGAGCATGGCCCTGGCTCGAGGATGGGGTCAGCCATCCCCCCTTGGTGCTGCCTGGCCGGAGCCACTGGGTTTTGGCGTGGTGACCCGGGGCTGGGTGAGGAGCAGTGCCCGCATCCCGGGGATTCCATCGGCGCTCGAGGGAAAAGCTCTCCTTGCCAGCGCAGCGTTGTGATAAGACATCAGCTGGGACTTGTCAGCGGGCTCCAAACGGTATCATCGCAGGGGCTGTCACTAGAGGCTCTTTCAAGTGTCACTTTCCCAGCATTAATTACCAGGGATGGCAAATCCGATGAAGATGGAGCGTTTCGGCTCGCCCTCCACCTGCCTGCGCCGCTCGCTTTCCCCCCGTGTGCCGGGCAGTGATTGATTTGGGTACCAGAAAGAAATTCTTTGCTGTGAGGGTGGTGAGACACTAGAACAGGTTGCCCAGAGAAGTTGTGGCTGCCCCATCCCTGGAGGGGTTCAAGGCCAGGCTGGATGGGGCTTTGAGCAACCTGGTGTGGTGGGAGGTGTCCCTGCCCAGGGCAGGGGGGGTGGAACTTGATGATCTTTAAGGTCCCTTCCAACTCTGACCATTCTATGATTTGCAGGTGCCGGGTCACACCGGCGGCAGGTGCTTCTCATCCCTGGGGTCTTGGGCTCATTTGCCCTTTCCATGAAAAAGAGTGTGGGTTTTTTATTCCCCACGTGGAGCTTCTGGATGGATTAGGTCAAGCAGGGAGTTGCCCGGCATGACTTTACTGTATCCAGCCCTTTAAAATGGGAGAGAAGTCCCTGCCCAGGAGGTCGAGCAGCACAAATATTGTGCAAATCGTGGGCGAGCAGAGCACGGATCAACGAGCCAAACTTTCCTCCTGAGTCTCAGGCAGCGATGCGGATGGGAAGGATGCTCCTGTGCGGTGCCGGAGCATCTGAAGTGAAGCCCAGCACAAAGAAAACACGGGAGCAATGTGCTGAATAATGACATCTAGGAACAAGCGCGTCTGAGTGATAAAGTTAATGAAATTACAGGTTCTGACCTGATACCAGGCTCTGCTGTGGGTAGATAAACAGCAGGGCAAAGATGAGATGTTTATTTCTCCCTAGCTGCAGCTGAAATCTGGTTGCGCTACACAGGGCCATTAACATTATTACTGTTATGCAAAAACATTTTTGACTTGGGGGAAAAGAGGAAAAAAAAAAAAAAGAAAGAAAGAAAAAAAAAATCCCCCAAGTCCCTAGAAAATGGAAAGCTGACAAAATTAGAATTGCAGCAGGAGCACAAACTGACCTGGTGACATTGCACAGAGCCCAGATGAATTTAGACTGAAGAAAAATCTGAGGTGGTTTAGGAAGAAAATACAGTCTTTTTATTATTATTATTATTAATATAATAAAATGGAATGGAGCAAGGAAGGAGGCAATGGCGAGACAGTCCTAATTAGCCAAAAGGATCCTCGTGGGTTTGGGTTCTCTCTGGCGATCAGAAGGTCTCTAGGGGTTTCGTGTCCTGGGGGGGTGTGTGGTGCTGAGTGGGGTCTGCTGGTGTGGGGTGAGGTTCCTGGGCTCGTGGCCTTCACTGGGGAGACCCCTGTGTCCAAACCCAGTCACCATGTGTACAAAGCGTTCTGCAGTTAACGGGATTTGGGTAAATTCGTGCGGGTGATGTCAGTGTCCTTGCTGCCTCCAGGAGCGGTGCCTCAGTTCTCTGGGTAGTTTCCAGTCCGTGCTCCTGATGATTTCTGCTCTCTTGCTTTTCCTGAGCAGATGGCCTCAAGCTGCAGCCCTTTGGGGATTCCTAACTCTCTTTTATCTTTTAATACACCTGGCTTGCATCTTTACTGACATGGTTTCATCCTACAGGGGCAGGAGCCCTTTGCTTCTGTCCATCAAGTGCCCCTGGTCCTTCGCAGGTGGCACCGCTACGTCCCCAGATGGGACACGTTGGACGCACAGAGATGGAGTCAGTAAATGAAGGCAGGTAAAAGTCCAACAAGCCTGGATGTGGGGTTACCCGTGAGTTCCCCGCCAAGAAGATTTTGCCAAACCAAATCTCCTAAGGATCAGTGAGAAACAGAACTTCTGCCTGGTGAAAACCGAGGAGAAAATAGATGTCAGACTTGAAAATCGAGTATCTGCAATTCCAGTCCTGCAACAAAGGACCCATCTTTATTTTCTCAGTTTCTTTCATGTTCAAAAAAAAAAAGAGCTTTTCAAGCGGGCCTTTGTGCTGGCTTCACAGACTCTGCAGTCTGGGTATGGCCTCCAAGTCTAGACAGGAGACAGGACTTATTACTGATGGTACCAATGATTAATACCATAGGAATATCAAAAGTGTGGTTGTGCAGTCATCTTGAATTCATATCTCCTGGACTTTCTTCTCACCTGCTGTGTTAACTTAGGTAAACCTCTGAAGTTTCTCTTACTTATTCCATGGATGCTTTTCTCTGTAGTGATAGCAAGAGGCTTTTGAGCATGGCTGAAAGATGGTCTGGCACCTAGAGTGATCCTGGAGACGTAGATCCAGCTCCACTCTGCCACTGGCTGCTTTGGTAACCCTGGTTGTGTCACTTAATGGTCCGGTCTTTGTCTGTGAGTTGGAAAGGGGAGCCGAGGCAGACGGCCCAGCAGAAGGAAACATTAAGAACTGCTAATCTAAGGGGTTGTGGTCCCAACAGCCTCCCAGCCAAACTGCTCTGGGTGATGTGGTCCAGAACTGCAGGAGAAGAGGTTTTGGCAGGGGAAACAAATGGCCTAGGTCTGAGATAACAGCAAATGGCAGGGGAAGGGTCCTGGTGGTGAGGACAGGAGGCTTCCTGTGCCACCCACCAACGCTGGAGCGGCTGTTGTGGTGACCACATCTCAACCATCATCTTCACCTCCTGCTGAAGACTCCTCCACGGGAGAGGTAAGGCAGCAGTCCGGCCCGAGCTTGCCATGGCAGGGCTGGGAAAAGGGATGTTTTGGGGGCTGAGATGAGGAAGAGGAGGGCAGGTAGTTAAGCTGTGCCCTGGAGCTCTATTTGTTACAGATGTATGAGCTCTGCACTGTCTTGGTGGTGAGATTTAAAGACAGGGTATGAGGTGATGCCTGTGAGTGATGGTGTTCTCTGCGATGGAGAAGGGAGAGCCCAAGGGCACTGGGAGAGCGATGTCTGGCCTGATGTTGCCACCCCTGAGCTGACACCGAGTGGCCTGGAGGGGACATCCCACCCGGCCAGGCTTGTGGCTGCTGCTGCAGGGCCATCCCCACCGTGCTGGGCTGTGCCATCCCCGGGGCTGGGACCCGCTGCCGTTCCCTTGGGTCAGCAGATGTGGTGCCACCCTGAATCCGAGCATTAACCAGAGGCTTTCTGAGCCTTTAATAAATAAAACGACGACTTAACGTTTGCTGGGGCCGGAGGATAAAATGGGACAGTACGTCAGGCCAGCATCTGATGTGTCTTGGGGCTCTGTCTTCTTTCCAGTGACCTGATGGGATCATGACCCTCTTTGTACGTGATCAGCTTTTCCCGGCTCTAATCCCCGCCAACTCCTTGCGTAATTTACAGAGAAAATGTATATTCATGTCGCCTGCCAGTGGAAAGTGCTTTTTTGCAGCCGGCTATTCCTGGCTGAAAAACCTGGCTGCAAATTTCCGCTTTAAAGAAATAAAAAACAATGAGGCCCAACAGGGTAGGAATTGGGTCCCAATTCAGGAAAGCATTTAAGCGTGTGCTTAGCTAGTGTCTCTAGTTGTTAGAGAAATTAAACATGTCTTTAAGTCCCACATGCTTAATTCCAGCTGATTGGAGTGCATTAATGAGGAGACCAGGGGCCCCAGCTGCAGAGGTTACAATGGGATGTGACATTGGGTCCTTCAGTTCTCTGGTGATGCCAGCTCTGACTTTAGTGTTGATTAGAAAATGTCCATACCTGCCAGGGACAAGCTTTGCTTTCCAGAGAGATAAATGCAGTCATAATTAATATATTAATTGCCTTTCAAGATCTCAACAGAGAGCTGCCAGGCTGGAGTTCTAGGTTTGTTTTGATCATCCTATCTCACCAAACTGAATGCCTTCATCCAAAATTTGGGTTGTTCCCCTCAACGTAGAGACAGGGAAGCGTGGTCTCTTGGCCTGGTGGTCGTGTGGGACACAGTCCTCCTCCTTTACACCCCCGAGAAAGTGGCCTAGGGCAGCATCACGGATGCACAGGAGCATGTCCAGGAGATCTCCCCAGTGAGACCCACGTCCAACGTGCCACCTGCCTCCAGCAACAGGTCAGAAGGGATGGGGAAGCTGCCAGGGGCTGGTGGCCTCCTCTGGTCCTGCATCCCCTGGCCAAAGGAGGTGCTGTGCTGGCACGTGCTTAATGACTAATTAAACATCTCTAAGGCCGGTAAGGGGCTCTTCCTGACCCACAGTTAAGCGTTGCTCTTGAGAAAAGACGGGCAAGTTGGATTTCCTGATGCGGATCTCTTGTTTTTCTCCCCTCCCTTTGCCATATCCCCCTCGTAATTTCAGAAGACGGAGGAGGGAAGAAGCAGATGGAAAAGCTGCTTCTGATGATGCCGTAGGGAATGGAAGAGAAAAGGGGTGTTTAAATATGCCAGCGTTTTGCTGAGCATCCCATAGGGATGGCGGTTTCAAGTCCCACTGGTTTATCGCTGTTTTGCAAGGCTTGGGCTGGTCTCGCCCTGACGCGGCATGACATCCCATGTGAGAAGAGATGTCCTCGGTCATCCCCTCTCCCAGCCGGGTGACTTGTGGTCAGCAGCAGCTCTTCTAAGATGGGCTTTTGCTGGGTTTCGTGGGGCTGCTGCTGCCTGGTGGAGATGTCGCCGCAGTTTTGTGTGCAGTAGCCCTGATTCCCCAGGTGTCTAAAGTGCTTTTCGTCCAGGCGAAATCACAAGCTCACAGAAGATAAGCTGTGAAGTTTTGGCTGTCCAAGGAAAACAAGCCATCAGGAGCTATATTTATATAAATGTCAGGCACGCGTTGTTCATCACTTTGTGCATCACTATGAATGTTTGATAAAGCACTACATTATTTAAGGCATAGCTGAGTTGTAGGCCAGTTGTTGACCAGGATTAGCTTCGAGATGATTTTTTTTCTTCACTCCTTTTTTTTTTTTTTTTGCCTGATGCAAAATCTAAAAAAATAATATGGTGGCTGTTTATTCCCCTTAGGAGACCCTGAGGGATCTTAAGTGTCATTGCCTCTCCTGGGTTTCTGTGCTGGGTTGTGTATTGCAGCTGCCTTGCGTGAGCTGTGGAGGACCTGGGAGAGCTTCGGTCCTTCCATGGTGTCGGTGTGGAGCAGCCACAGGGGCTGGAATGAAGAACAACCCCACAATGTTCCCATCTCTGCTGGAAATAAATAGATGCTGGTGAGGGTTTGGGCAGCCGTGGGGATGCGTGGCTCAGATCTGAGCCTGCTCCAGATCCTGTCGCCTGTGTGAGAGCTATGGGTTCCTCTTGATCCTTCCTTTCAGCACAGGAAGGATGTAGAGCTGTTGGAGAGGGGCCAGAGGAGGCCACAAAGATGCTCCTGGGGCTGGAGCCCCTCTGCTGTGAGGACAGGCTGAGAGAGTTGGGGGGGTTCTGCCTGGAGAAGAGAAGGCTCCGGGGGGACCTTAGAGCCCCTTCCAGTCCCTCAAGAGGCTCCAGAAAAGATGGGGAGGGACTCTTCATCAGGGAGGGGAGCCATAGGACGAGGGGGAAGGGTTTGACACTGAAAGAGGGGAGATTGAGATGAGATGTGGGGAAGAAATTCTTTGCTGTGAGGGTGGTGAGAGCCTGGCCCAGGTTGCCCAGAGAAGCTGTGGCTGCCCCATCCCTGGAGGGGTTCAAGGGCAGTTGGAGGGGGCTTGGAGCAACCTGGTCTGGTGGGAGGTGTCCCTGCCCAGGGCACGGGGGTGCAACTGGATAACTTTTAAGGTCCCTTCCAACCCAAACCATTCTGTGATGCTCAGCACATCTTCAGCTTGACTTTTAGCGACATTGTGGTTCCACTGGTCACGTGCAAGATGTCCTCCCCATCCGTCCGTCCTGGGTTTGTGGGTTTTAAGGGGGGAGGGGAGCAGGGAGGGCAGCAGCAGTTTCAGCTCTCTGCTCTGTTTGCATGTCCTCTACCTACCGGTCGTGTTCTACCTGGCTACGGTGCCGAAACAGTTAGTTTTGTCAGCTGGCTTCTAAGGAAGATGGATCGAGGCCGGGCACCTGCGTTGATATTAGGTCTGCAGGCACCTTCCAGCCCCATTTATCACTAGGCAGTGACCTACCCCAAGGACCAGCGGGAGAGGAAACTTATTAACAAGGTGCTTCAAATCAATCCTTTCTGATGGCCCCGCTGAGTTACAGTGTTTGCTGCGACTCACCCACCGGGTCCTGCAGGGTCTGGCCGTGCTCAGCCGCGCTGCCTTGCCCATGTGGCTTGGAAGGGGTTTGTTTTCGATAGCCTGGGCTCTCCGGGCATTCCACCCAGCTCCAGGTCTTCTCCTGAGTCAACAAACCAGCTCTCAGCAGCTCCTGGATCTGGTGGTTGGTCCTTGGCACTGCAGGAGTGATCCTTGGCTGGTGTTTCTGCCATGGGTGCAGGGCTGAAGCTTCTTGGCCCCATTGCAATATGGGGTCTTGGTGGTTTGCTCTTGTCCTCTAGGTAAATATTGCTCCCTTGTTCTGTCTGGCACATGGCACGGAGTTGCTGGTACCGGGAAAGGGTATCGCTTTGCCTGGAAAGGGTGTAATCTTTGCCTTGCAAAGGAAATTTGATTTCCAACTGGCAAATTCATTCTGCAACCATGCCGCTGAGCAGGGATTTGAGTGGTGGTTGAGACTGGAGAGGGACCACCGTGCCACCTTCCCCACCCATGTTTGCTGGCCGTTGCTGTTCCTTGCCCATCCCCGGGGGTGCTGGGTTGTGCTCACACTCACCCGTCTCCTGCTTTATGGGCACTGCTGCCTCCAGGTTCATTCTCCAGTTCCTCAGCCAGGTGGGGATGGGGCTTTCTCCTGCCCTCGGTGGGTCCCAGGGCATTTTTCTCCTGGTTTTGTGGAGTTGTAGGAGATGTGCAGTGGAGGGAGGGAGCTGGAGGTCAGCGCGGTGCTCTCGAGCCGGCAGCTCTCCTCCACGCAACATTAGCCCTGTCTTCTCCGTGTGCCCATTAGCGCCAAATCCGAAGCTTCCTCCAGAGTGTTCTTATTTAACTTTTCAATTATTTTATAACTTGAGGAGCATTAGCTGCTGCTGAGGGTCTGCCCATCCACCTTGCTCCTCTCTGCTCGCTGAGTAAGCGAAAATGTTATGGTGTCTCATAAGATAAGGGAAGTTAAGGCTTTTATTAGAGTGGAGAAGGTGGGAAGCAGAGTCTCTGGTGGCCTCGACCTTCTCATTGCTGGGGCAGGGGGAGATGGGGCAGGCTTCATGGGGCTGCATCCCATGGCCAAAGGCTTTTTCTTGCAGAAGGAGAAGTGGGGTAAGGAGATCAATGCCCTGTACGTGTCAGGGGAGGGGTGTTCTAGAAATGTCTTTGCCCCATGGAAGAGCTGAGAATTTCCCGGTCAGGAGAAGCTCCTGGGAAGGTCAAACCCAGCTGGTGGCAGCCCAAGGAGTGCAGAGACCCCTCTCCTTTGAAAGGTGGATGCAATGCAGAGGTGCAAGGCAGAGGTGGGGACTGCTGGACCACGGCTCTTAAGCGTTTGGTCTTTCACAATGCGTTTATAATTACTGTATTATCTTAATTGCCAACGTGGGAAGTCGGGAGGAAGGCAGAAAGGCAGGGAAGGTGTGAGGTGATGAACAACTCGCAGCCTTCGCTGGTGGGGCCGTGACTGTGGTCGGAGTTGGAAACGATGCTATTAATACAATGCTTATTCATTTCCTATAATAAAAAAAAATAAAAAATGGAAGTGCTGTGCAATTACCCAATTCCGAATGAAATTAACATTCCGTGGCATTTTCCAGTAAACGGTTAGTTTGCACACATGAGTGGAGGCAATTAGCGGGGAAGCGATTGAGCGCCGTGACTGGGGAGAGGATGAAGAAGGGTCAGGGCAGCCGGTGCTGGGAAGGTGCTGCTGTGGGCTCTGGATGCCCTGTCCTGCTGGACTGGGCATTCCCTTGGGTCCTGCCAGTTTGAGGAGCAGCTCACCAGGCTGCAGGAAGGACAGGAGCTGCAGATGTGACCTCCAGCTCTCTGTATATGGTGGGGGGGAAAAGGCAAAGCTTTGGAATAAAGAGGAAAAGCACAGAGTGGGCGCGTGGTCAGAGGGGTTGTGGGGTGCCCTGATGCTCCCCAGGGTCTCCATCCTGATTGCAGGATGCTGGGCAAGATGGGGTCTCCATCCCCTTCCCATGCTGCATACCAGCCTCTCCCAGCATCCCCCCTTCGCTGTCACGCACCCCAAGCTTTATTAAAAACCAATGGACTTCCTTTTTTTTTTTTTTTTTTTCTTTTTTTTTTTTTCAGATTTGTTAAACTACTGAAAACTCCTGATCCTATCAGGGCTTTTTTCCCCTGCCTCGTACCAGATAAGGGCTGTGCTGGCTCTGAGCCCGGAGCTGAGGGTGGTGGAGAACAGGGTAGGGAGGCAGTCATCTCATGAATATATGAAGGAGGAAAGTGCATTTGTTCGGTTTCCTTCAAAGGAGACATCTCGAATAAAAACTTTATCTCTTCTTCTGCTACGCTCCCCCTCCAATTTGCAATTGAAATAGTATTTTTTACGTATAAAAATCTATTTTTATAGTGAGAGATTTATTAATGTATATAAGAATCATTAATATATGAACACCTATGCATTAACACCTATGTTAAAAAAATGTATACATTTTTCTATTTTAAAACCCAACCAAAAGGAGCGGGAGAGAAAAGAAAGAAAAAGTCGAGATGGAATACAAGCCTGTTTTCAAAATGCTCCCGAGTTCCCCTATCCCTGCATTGCTGTATCTGATGGAAACCCCTCTGAGCTTCCCGGCGAGAGATTGATCCTCCCCAGCGCGGCGTTGGCAGGCTGGGCTGGGGGCCAGCTCCGGCACAGCGCCCCGTGCCACCTCGATCATCTCCCTTGATGGGTTCGCCTGAGGATGGCTCGGAGATGTATGCGCTGCAGGCGGTGCTGGGTCCCCTGATGTATGGGTGTGCGCGGTTATTTGTGCTTTGTTATGATGTTTTTATATATATATTATTTTTTTTCCAATATATATATCCATACATATATATATATATGCCCTGAGTTGATTGCAGAAGGCAACCAGCAGTCTCCCAGTGTTTCTTGGACGCAGCGTGCGTGCACGTGGCGTATAGAATCATGGAATGAATCATAGAATCGTATGATGTGGGCTAATGGAGCGCAGGGGACCGGTGGGGACAGAGACTCTCGCTGGAGGGGCGGTTGAGGTGTTTTATGGCTGGAGAAAGAGACGGCGAGGTAAAGTTCTCCGTGTTTCTCACGTCTGTGCCATATCTGCTGTGCTCCGTGGCAGGACATCACTCTCCAGATGTGTTTTCATCCCTGCTGTGCTCCGTGGCAGGATATCACTCTCCAGATGTGTTTTCATCCTCACTGTGCTCCATGGCAGGACATCACTCTCCAGATGTGTTTTCATCCCTGCTGTGCTCCGTGGCAGGATATCACTCTCCTGATGTATTTTCATCCCAACACGTGTGGGGCGGTTGTACAAATCTCTCCCACTGTCATCGTGTAGGCCTTGTTGTAATTACCTAATTGGATGCTAGTAAAGCTCTCTGCTTTCTGAAGCTTAGTACCTTCAGGGTGGCACTTGTTAGAAATCAGTCCACATCCCAGCTTCAGAACAAACACCGTTGCTTATTTCATGCTTCGAAAAGCAACAAACACCCATTACTTAGAGCTGGGGAGAAAGCAGGGTTTCCACCATGTGGAGGACTCCCAGTATCGTGAAATTTATGCTCATCCCAAGTAGAATCGGAAAGTTGATTTCTTGAAATACTTTGTAGGATAGAAACTTCCAAAATACTGACATCCAGAAACATCAAAATGTGCTTAATTGAAACTCAGGGGTTTTATTTGGAGGGAACAATGATAATGTTATTAAACTGTTACACATCCTTGATGTTTACATGGTGTGTTATGGACGCGATGGTGCATTGGACCTCTCGAGCCAGTGTCAGTGATTCCCACACTGCCTTGTGCCGGGCAAAAGTGGAGTATTTGAATAATACTAGAAGCATTTGGTGAGAGAGCAGATGATGGGCATGGAGAAGAGCTGGTGTCTGAGATGAGGGGGCTGCATCCTACACGTGACCATCATGAATCCGTGTACAGGTCGGGAGGTGAAAACCCCAGCAACCTTGACTTCTAATTGCGCCCAAACTTTTCCATTTATTCCTTGATTGAATTTGACGTGTTCTTGCAAAACAGTTTGATTCCAACGAAGCAGCGTGCTCAGTCGAGCAGCTCTTGAGCTGCTCTGTGCGTTACTCCTCTCTCCAAAACTCCGGGAGCGTTTTAAACCACTGGTAATGTTGAGGAATCGATAATGACATGCCCTCTGACACTCAGAAATTAAAGAGAGGGATGGGAAAATCAGATGCTTAAAAAAGCTATATTTTTTAAAACGTATGTTTTACTCAATACCTAGAGTGGGAAGCTCTAATAGAACCTGCTGTTGCCTTTCCAGTCTTCTCCATGCAGCCGTAGGAGTGTAGATATTGTGTTGTGTGAGGAGGACAGGGGTCGTTGTGGCTTCAGGGACTTAGACTTTAAGCCCAACACCAAAGAGGGAGACCCAGGGAGCTGGCACCTTTGCGGACTTTAAGCCTCACTGCGCTGTTTTAATAAGCTGGAAAAACCAAGCTGTGGGGTTGCTCTGCTCTCCCAACCGCCCAGAGACACCACGAGGTGTTGAGGCTGGTTTGGAGAGGAGCTGCTGCCCTTCTCCTGCCCCACCAGCAGCATTGTGTGGGGCTGCCAGGTACTGGGTGGATATGGGGTCTCTGTGGTGTGCAGGAAAGTTGGCTCAGTCTGAGGGCAGTTCTCCAATGTGTGGTACAGCTGCTCTATTGGGGTCCTCCAAGGCCAAGTCTGAAGACCCTGAAATATCTCAGCGAGGTTGAGGGCTGACTTCCAAGAGCTAGGGGGCACTTGCATCGCCACTGGCTCCATCCCGCCTTCCCAGCCTTTATTGGTTGCACAGTCAAAGGGGTTCTGCAGTTCCTTGTACCTTGAGATTGACCCTTGGGAATGCCCTGGGATGGTGGAGAGACACCATCGAAGTGCAACCAGTAGAGCTATGTAACTGGTGCCTCTCTCAAATACAGGTTGCAGTGTTTGCACTGATCTGAGCCTGGGACTGTGTTTTGGAGATTTCCTCCTGGCTGCTGAAGCTGGGGAGATACTGGTTTTGGTATCTCCCCATACCCACCCTATGTGACTGGGAAAGGTAGGGCTCTCCTGGATGCACTGGGAGTCCCGCAAGCGCTGGAACGAGTGCTGCCACTTCCTATCTCTGTTGCAATGTATTTTTACCCAAACATCACTCATATTGTTCAGTTGATGACTTTTTTTTCTGTTGTTGTAATTTTTAAGCCAAACAACATATTTTTCCACTGCAGTTTGTGCCAGCAAAAAGGATGGAGGGAAGAAAGAAAGGCTATTGGTATGAATAGTTTTGTGGGAGACGTGCGAGCGAGTAGGGGAGCCATAAGGAGAGCAAATGGCTTTCAAAATAGCGTCCGGGGGTGGACAGGAGGGAGGTGTACGACGGGAACATGGAGTGTGCTTTACAAAGGTATGGTGACCTTCAGCTGCGTCCTTAAATCACTGCTGGAGGATGGAAGCGGGTTTTGCGGAGGCTGAAGAGCCTCGGGCTTCCTCTGCTTCAGCTTGTTGGTGGGGCTGTTACTCTGCCAAAGGCCCCCGCTGTAGGACGGGGTGAGATTGAGATCATTGTGTCGTGCTAAACCTCGGGGTGGATCTCACCACCTCTGCCAGGCTGGAGAAGCTCTCAACGTGGTGATGAAGATGTGGGCTCGATAGCCCTGATGGATTTATCTCCTGGAAACTGGGGATGGGAGAGAAGGCAGTTTGGCAAGCTCTGCTCAAGGAGAGGATGGTCCTATCGCCTCTAAATCTGTGTTGTGTTCGGCCATCCTTAGGAGGAGCCAGTGCTGAGGTGCTGGTGACGTGGCTGTGTCGTGGTGGGGAGGGCAGGAGCCTGTGGTAGTGTGGAAGCACCAGAGCCACCGGCTGAGCCTGCGTTTGGCATGTGCAGCCCTGGTGGGACTTGCAGGGCAGAGCTGGGGTGAATAGGGTAGGATGGAATAGGGCAATTTCTGTTGGAAGGGTTCTACAGCCACCATCTAGTCCAACTTCCTGACCTCCTCAGGGCTGGCCAAAAGTTAAAGCAAATTATTAAGGGTATTGTACACCCCACGGTAGCACTTCTTTCCATCCCTTTCTGAACAGTTAGAACTTCTGTAGGAGATGAGAATGCTGGACACACGTGTTGGGGGTGTGTGTGTGCACTCCTGTTTGCCGTGTGGTTGTGTGATGCCCACGGAGGCATCGGTCTGGGTGGGTGCTGGGTTCCTACCCCTGGCTGTCCAGGCTCGAGTGACTGACTGTGGCAGTCCCTGGGTGACAAAGCCCAGGTGGCAGTTCGGGGTGGGCTGTCTCTCTTTCATGGAGGCGATGGACCCCTCCTCAGCCAACAGAGGGTCCCAGCAGCCTGGGTGAGTGCCATGTCTCAGTACGTTACGGTGCTTTGGGATCTTCTCCCTCCCTTTTGTCACGGTTGGCAGTGCATGAAGGGTCCTCCCTTCATCCTTGACCCCTGATGCGTGCTCAGTTGGAGCCTGACTACCTTTCGTTTGTCAGGGAGGGTTTTCTCCATGCTGACCGTGTCGAACTCTGCTTCCTGAGATCATGTTGACAAGGGTTTTTTTTTCTTTTCTTCTTTTCTTTTCTTGCTCCAAAGCCCCAAGCTCAGGGGTACGGGGAGGCCAAGGCTGTGCTGGCGCGCAGGAGCTGTGCAGAGCGGGGAGATGCACCAGCTTTTTGCTCCCGTTCCTGGAATAAATATTTGAAAGAGCATCACAAATACCCGGCGACGGCAGGGACCATCTTCCCACCAAGGGAACGTTCCCCCCCCTGGCTTCTGGCGTTGGCTCCGCTGACGAGCGCCGGAGCCGATGCCTCTGGATGGATGCTCGGAGTGTGGTGGGCAGATGGGGTGTGATCACCGCGGCGCTGATGACTCCCGTCGGCCGAGGGGGGACCAGGAGAGAGCTGTGACCTCGCCACACGTTTTCATTGCTAGCTGAAGGCACGGCCCTCTCCTCCTCCCCTCCCGCGCTCTCCTTCTGCCTTCCTTTCGGTAAATAAGCCTCAGCCACGCGGTTCCCCAGCTCTCCCGGCTCCGCTTGCACACGTTAGATAGCGCGCGGCCCCGAGGTTCAAATAACTTGCCATCTGTTCGCAGGGAGGCCCTGCTACGCTGGCTCCCGGGCGAAGGAGCTGCGGGGATGGGCTTCCCCCTGCAGACACGACAGGCAGGGTGCTGAGCTGCAGCATCCTT
>QJSC01021634.1:1082483-1163981 GCA_003697955.1 Calidris pygmaea | reverse complement strand
GGGGGGGGGGAAACCCTCCTGTAGCTGGTGTCTGTCAGCCCCTCCTCGGGGGCAGCGGGGACCGACAGCCGGCGGAGCCGCAGCCCTGGCTGGTTGCCCGAGGGCCTGCGTTAGAAGCCCAGGTTAATTAAGATTTTCCTTGCTGATGTGAATAAGCCTGATTGGTTTTACCGCTCCGCCCGTGCCCTTCAAAACCCCAGTCGCTGGGGGCGGCTGTAGCCTGAAGCTGGGTGTTCGCTGCGATCCGGGGGTCTGAAGGTGGGTTACGGGTTCGGGGGGGCGAGTCTGTAAAGCCCCCAGACCCCATGTCCCAGCATTAAACGCTGCTGTGTGCAAGCACTGACCCGCCTGCCACTTTCAGGAGGAAAAGATCTGGCGAAGGAAAAGATCTGACGAAGCCTCTTCTTTACACCCCCCTGTTGAGACCCCCCCTCCCCGAGGGCAGTGCACGGCCAGGTTGGGGGCACGGATGGGGCAGGAGCCACGTGCCGAGCTCCCGGCGTCCCCCCGGCTCCTGCCAGCCACCTCTCATGGCGGTGATTAAGGATTTCGGAGGGCAGAAGGCACCGCTCATTTTCTGTTCCCTCTGCCAAGAAGTGGGGAAATTGTGCTTCTGCCTAGAATAAAGGATTTTTTAAAAACAGTAAAATATTTTAATGGCAGTTTAAAGGGCCACTGTCAACCCCCAGAAGCCTCTTTGCTTTAAACTCGGCGAGGATTGAAGGACTTCTGCCAGGGAGGAGCCTGTGTCGCTTTTAAAGCGTCTCTCGCTCCTCGGTGGGTCCGGTGGCTGAAGCGAGGTGGGCTCCTCCAGCATCCCGCCTCGGCTCCGGGAGGGAGATGCTGGATAAACTGGGAGCCAGCCTGGCTCCTTGCCACGCCGTGGGTGCTGGCCACTGCAGGGACACGTCCTGCTGGCCATCGCGGGCAAGCTGCTGGAGCTACATGGGCCAAAGCGGGGGCTGAGGGAGGGGAAGCTGGACCCTCGCTGTGCAGCGGGGGCCCCCCAGGTGTGTATTCCCCCCGCACCCCTTCTCTCTGCAGGGCTGGCTTTGAAGCAAACACCTAAAATTCACCGTACTTAATGCGTAGGTGTCCTTGGGGAGAGCAGTTTCTACATTGAGAGGTTTTATTTTTTTGGTATATAAACTGTGATACATTTCTAAAATACCTTCCCGGGGGTTAGAAAGCATCTTCTTACATCCCCATCGCAGCTGGCACCGTGGGGTCTTGATTCTTGACGATAAGGAAGGGAGGAAAACGATGGGTGGCAAAAGTCCCTGGTGACCCCGAGGGGAGCACCTGGGTCGGGAGCGGTGGATCCTGGCCAAATCCGGCAGCTCCCGTCTCCCCCCTCCTGCTGCTGTGCATCCCAGCTGACGGGGCTGATTTTTTCCTCTCTATTGCTTGCAGGTGGGATCGGCTTTGGCCGTGCCAAAGGCAACTCTGGCTCGGAGGCGGATGATGAAACCCAGTTAACCTTCTACACCGAGCAGTATCGGAGCCGGAGGCGAAGCAAAGGTACAAAATGATATAGGTACACGTTGGGGATAAGAGATAAAAAAACGGTTGAGCACCATGAGTGATGCTGTCAGATACTGCACGAGTCTGTGAGGGACCGCAATACCAGTCCGTAGGGATAAAGACATCCCGAGATGTGCTGTTTGTGTGATGCAGGAGCCATAAATAGCAGTTCCCACTGATGTTGCTGAGGTTCTGGGTTTCTTTGGTGGTTTCTATTCTCCGTTACATTACATGTGCCCTGGCACTTCCCTAAAGCTGCACCGGCGGGTGGTGACTGTGTCCGTCGTCATCCTGGTGCCAGTGCAGCTGGTGGGGATGGTCACCTTGGCAATCCCTCCCTCCAAACTCCTCTTTTTCCACCCTTTATTTCCCAAACAAAGCATCCGTCAGGCAGAAATTTCCCAGCCTTCCTCTCTGCACAAAGGCAATTAAAAGGAGCAAATTCAAAATGAGGGTTGGGGCAGGGATTTGTAGACCAGAGTCCCTTCGGACTTTTTTTGTGAGTTAGAGAAGCTGATAAAACTGAAATATCCCCTGCAGTTTGAAATTAGCGTCCACGTTTCCTCCGCTCACATCACGCTGGACCATTTTTGTTTGGGACCCTCGGAGTAGGCTCTTTGGTGAAGGACGGGGCGAGCCTGTCCTTGCTGCTGCTCTTGCTGCATTTGAAAAATCACTGTCAGGAAATAACTAGGCTGGGAAGCAATTTAAAAATTGCCCAGGGGGTCTGCTCCCTCCGTTTGTTTTCCGTATTAAGCCGGGCACAGGCAGAGAGCAGCACGCCAGATAGATGCCTGCGCCCACCGCAGCAAAGGCGGCCCCTTTCCATGATTAGGCATTGGGATAAACGCTGGCAGGGCGTTTATTTGGATGGGAAATTACCTCAACCCCTCTGATCACCTTGATGATCACACGTGGGAACAAACACACGCGTGCACCGGGGTGTACTGCGTTTGTTCCTGCTAAAGAGCAGGACGCCCAATTGCTTTTTTTCTTTCTTTTCCGTGTGTTTTAGAACCACGAGAAATTCTCGCCGAGTTTTAAATGAGCTTTGGATGAAAAGCCGGGAGGGAATTTGTGAGTTAAAGTGACCTGTTGCAGTAGGAACATAGCCACGTTAAGGGGGAAATGATTTGCGACGTCTGCTTTGGAAGAGAGGGAAGGAACTGGTTGTGTGGCAAATGGGGACAAAAGAAACGGTCCCCAAAAAGTCACTGGTGCAGGGAGAAAATTTCCCAAACGCTGAGGTAGTTTTTTCAATGAGTCATTCTGAAATACTGGGCTGGCTGTGAAAGTCCTTGGCACTTTGGAAAAGTCACCGCAGTTTGGGTTTTTTTCAGCTGCCACAAGGGAAGGGGGAGACGGTGCATGAGCAAGGTGTGGAAAAACTGTGTTTTAATGAAAAGCGGGTAAATCTTTGCCTTCCCGGTGCCTTGACGCCATTCCCCATGAGGTCAAGCGCTCCGTCAGTCTCTCCAAACACACTCGTGCTGGATGCCAGGTACAAAGATACTCTTATTGACATACGCGCTGGCTTTGGGCTGTTTGTTTAAGCTTCCTTGTAGGGCAAATAAAAAGGAAGAGATAAATGGGAAGAATTTCTTTATTTTCCTTTGAATAAGCTGTTGTTCACCTGGGCAGCTTTGATGGCTGGGTTTGAAGGGGATTCGGGAGGACGAGCTGCCTGGCGCCGTTGCACAGAGCTGGCTCTTAGATCTACGGCAGCGTTTGAGTGATGCTGCGAGAACCCGGTTTGTTCCTGTTCGGTGGTGGCCAACCGAGGGAATCGTCTTGCATAAAGTCCCCATTGTATTTCCCCTCCTGTCTAGCTAAATTTTGCCATCGCTGCATCCTTGAAAGGAATTTTCCATTATCCTTTCATTGACTCTTCTCTCCCTCGTGGAAGGAAAGCAATAGCTTAGTGGGAAGTCACAGTACCAAACTCATAATTACAAGTTCAGTGAAGATCCATAATTGGACGAGATCATAACTCTAATAGAGACGGATGCGTCGTCAGACATGGTTAATTCTTACAATGATGTTCCCGTATCGATTTCGCCGTGGTTGCATGTCATTGCAGGTGCCGTGAAATAGTTATCAGGTCCAAGGAGAGAGATTCCTTGGGGTTTCTCTCCTCAGATTAGGTTTTGCAGGATTGAGCCTAATTACTGATATTGTCGGGGCATTGATCCCAGCCGATGCGATGAGATATTCCCACTTAAGTGGCGTGTAGGTTCTGTTTTACTAAGAGCCTTGTTGACGCCGGCAGGTTGAGTGGTTGTGGACTTGGTGTGTCTCCTGTAGAAGAAAGACTACAGGTCTTATAGTGCCCTGGCGAGGTGTATTAGAGGGACATTCCCACAGGTAGATATTGAACGAGGGAGGGCTTGTTCTGACAGCTCAGGAGCAGCAGACCCATTGATACCTGGTTTTCAATGCTGGAATAAATGGAGAAGTAAATCTGATCAGTCCAGGTACAGAGGCAGGGATGGCCAAGGCATCACCACTGTGGTCCCAACACGCCACGCCATTTATCTTCCCAGCTTCTCGGTCTGTGGGATCCCCTTACACTTACAGTCCCCTGTCTTTGGAAAGTCCCCAGAGAAGTTAGAGGTGTGGAGAGCGTAAGAAATAACATGGAGGAGACTTTCCCATGGAGCATTGGTCCTGGTCAGCCGTCGGGCTCAGCCCTATCTGTGGGATTTGACCTGGGAGAGGCCGTGCTGGTCACCTGTGTCCCTGGGAAGCTGGCTCATGCCAAGAAGCACCCTGTTCATCCCCATCTTCAGCGAGGCATCCCTTGTCCTTGTCCAGAGGAGAGCCACCAAGCTACTGAGGGGTCTAGAGAACAAGTCATATGAGGAGAGGCTGAGGGAACTGGGCATGTTTAGTTTGGAGAAGGGGAGGCTGAGGGGAGACCTCATTGCCCTCTACAACTCCCTGAAAGGAGGGTGTAGAGAGGTGGGGGTTGGCCTCTTCTCCCAAGGGAATAATGACAGGACCAGAGGAAATGGTCTGAAGTTGGGGCAGGGGAGGTTTAGATTAGATATGGGGAAGAATGACTTTCCTGAGAGGGTGGTCAGGCGCTGGAACAGCCTGCCCAGGGAGGTGGTGGAGTCACCATCCCTGGAGGGATTTAAGAACCGCGTAGACATGGCTCTTCAGGGCATGCTCTAGTGTCCAAGATTACTGGTTTGTGGGTGGGTGTGATGTGGTGGGGTGTTGCGGTTCTTGTTTTGTTGGTGGTGTGTTTGGTTTTTTTTTGTTTGGGTCTTTTTTTTTTGTTTGGTTGTGCTTTTTGTGGTTGGACTCGATGATCTCAGAGGTCCCTTCCAACCATGGTGATTCTGTGATTCTGTCTTCACCCTGTGCCTGTGCCCGCGCCAGCTTTCCACTTCTATGCTCCCAAGGGAGCTGGAATTTAGACTTAATGTCCTGCTTTTCCAATGAAACGAGTCCTGAGAGTGGTTGTTGGGCTCCACACTGGGAGGCTGGAGGGACCCTCAGCTGGGGCTGGGGACGGCTGGTTGGCTTCTTCCTGCTGACCCTCAGTAGTGACTCCGTGAGATTTTCCAGAAATGAGATTTTCTTGCAACCTGTTCACAACGGGTTTATGCACTCCAGGGCTCTGCTTGCTGGGGTGGGGGTGGTGGGGTGGGGGTGGCTTTCCCCTTTCCCACTCCCCTGGGAGAATCAGGAAGCCTGGGAACCTCCTCGTTTGCCGGCTGCGGGATGAGGATGGCTCCTTGTCTCCAGGGCTGTCGGCCGTCACGCCTTTCACTGGCGCGGAAAATCTCCGCGAGAGAGAACCTGCCGGCGTTGTAGAGATGCTAATCCACATCCCCAGCTGCCCATCACGGGCGATACCAAGCTTTGATACTTACTCGCTTCCTCTCTCCTCCCGAGCAGCGTGGGATGTGTTCAGTCAGGTCCCCCTCTGAGTTCGAGAGGAAAATATTAGTAGCGAAAAAATCCCCCCATAACCGGGGATGCGGAGCCACGAGGTGCCCAAACCCCGCTTGCCCGCTGCACCGCTCCTGCTCCATCCTCCTTGCTCCGGGGGGGGTGCTTGCCTCCTGCCCAGCAAAATATATTCAGCTCCGGGTCTGAGTTTGCATCCTGGAGCTCCGTGGGTCACATGCAGAGCCTGCCCGATGGCTGCTCAAATAAGAGAGAAAGATTAGGAGAGGGATAAAAGAAGCAGCATGGTAACTCCAAGGCTGTACCAAGCTCCCTGCAGTGGTGGGCTGGCCTCCGAGGCTTCCAGGCTCGTCAAGGACGTGGTGAGTCTAACGAGCCCCCCTGGCTCACTGGTGGGGGTGGGGGAGACGGGAGTGAGCCTCCCCCCCCCTCTCCGTCTGCTTCCTCGGGCCCTGCTCTATAATGCTGAAACGTTCCTGCTCTTCAAAGCCTCTTCTAGGAGGTTTCTAAGGGGTAAATTAAGAGTAAATCAGCATCGCATGGGGTCTGCAGGGCAGAGGCTGTGCAGCTGCCCGGGATAAGGGAAACTGAGGCAGGGAAAATGAGGGCGTCATATGGAGACCCTGCGAAGGGCTGAGCATCCCAACCCCATGCGTCTTGGAGACCCGGAGAGTCTTCTTGCTCCCCGGGATGTTGGCTGAGCCCCTGGGACCTGCTGGGGTTGATCTTGTTCTCCCCATCAGGCGGAAAGGTCAGGTACAGAGAAGCTGCTGGACGCCCGGGTCCAAGGCAGAGAGCACTGGGTGCAAGCACAAGGCGACGCCGTTGGTACCGTGATGGTTGGGATGTGCTGGAGGGCGCCCAGCTCAGCGACCCAGCTGGGGTCTCTCATCGAATGTCCTCGGGTGGCTGCTTCTCTTCAAGGAGGCTCTGGCATCTGCTGCAGCCCGAGCGGTCCCACCCCGAGCCCACTCCTCCACGCTCGGGTCTGGGATGGCTTCACCCCTCTCGGCATCGCCTGTTCAGAAAGAGGAGGAGGGGGGAAATCTCTCCCACCCTGGTTTCATCCATTGCTTTGGATCAGGTGGTACCTCCCCATCCCAGCACCCTGCTGCCACCCCAGGAGAGCTCCCCCGGGAAGGGAGGAGGTGGGTTTGGGATGCTCCTTTGCCGAGGTCTCCGCGAACAAGGCACCCGGCTGTTTCCATAGCACAGGCTGACGGTTTAGACAAATTAGCGGAGTCCAATTATGTACCTTGGATTGGTGTCAGCCGTGCGTGTGTGCGCGCATGTGTACGCCTTGCCGGCTGGCGAAGTCTTCTGAGGACTGTTAGAGAAATGAGAAGCTGAGCTTTGATCTGCCTCTGTATTTGGTGTTTAAAACAAGGCCTTTTATAAAGGAATATTAGGTATTCGGAGTCTGTTACATATGAGGAAGCTTCGCTTTGATCCTCTCCTGTCTCCGGAGGCAGCAGACACTTATTATTTCACGGGGAACTAAACGAAATGCAGAATGAAGTTTGGGTTACGGTTCTCCGTGCTCTGCTGGTGCCCCCCGGCAGCATGGCCCCCACGGGCAGCGTGTCACCCCGTCTCTGCCATGTTCCTTGGGGAGTCACCCCCCACCTCCAGGTCTGGCTTCAGCTCCACATCCCGGCGGCCTCCTCCAAACCAGGGGGGGGGACACCGTGGGGAATCAGCCGGGAGACAAAAGGCTCTTGGGGTGCAAGAGGGAGCGATAGGTCTGGCCGTGGCTCTGCGGCACAGTCAGCCCCTGTCCCCGGGAAGGGGACACACAGCCACTCGCTGCGGGGACGGATGGACAGTGGGGGGCGGGGACGGACGGACAGTGGGGGGGGGTCGGTGCTGGTGTCTGCTGCTGGTTCATGGCATGTGGAGCCGTGGTGCTCTCTGGGAGGCCAGGGAGGAGCACCCCAGAGGGGATAACCGGGGTCACACGCAACCTGGACGTCCCCAAATCTCTAGGGATGAGATACCTTCGTGACACAAGTCTCGTGTCTACCTCCCAGAGCAGTGGGGTGCAGCCACCCCCCGCCTGTCCCCTGCCCCTCCGTGCCCCGGGGCAGGGGTGCTGATGAGGGATGCTCACTTATTTCCAACCTTTCCCTGCTCTCCAAAGCTCCGTCGTGGGTGCTGTGTTTTCCCAGCGACCAAAGGAACGTGGTGCTTTTGCCTGATGCTTGTTTCGCTGGCGGAGCGAGCTGGCGCTGCAGCAGCACATAAACCCCCCCCTAAAACCCCTTCTCCATCCTGGTCTGTGCAGGGAAGCGGGGCTGGGGTTGCTCTTTGGTCCTGTGGATGTGGATACTGGGGTGCACCCGCCGGTGCCGGGGGTGCTGAGCTGTCGGGAGAGGGGCCACTGCGGGGAGCAGGAGCCGGGGAGCAGAGGGAGCCGCAATTAAAGCGGTCGTGGTGTCGCGGCAGCCGCAGGGCTCTTTAACTCCCCTGGACTGCGCTGGAGATAACGGCTTTTACATCTGTTCCTGGAGGCAGTGTGGGTCTTTCTATTTATTTATTTATTTTTCGATTGTATCTGATACAGCCTCAGCGAGTAATTGAGTGTTTGAGAGTGAAAAATTATCTCTCCGGCTTGGCCCTTATCTTGACAGCAAAGCAGCACTTTTAATTTAATTTTGTTCGGAGCATGTGGGTAACAAATTTCACTAATCGCTCTGCTGTCGCCCTCCGCATGGTAACGAGTCTCTTGTTTCCCGGGAAGCGGAACATAAACACGGGGCTGGATGCGGGCGGGAGGAGGGCGAGGGTTGGCGCCGGCTGGGGAGTGGAACCGCGTTTGGGTGGCGATGCTCGGCGCGGCTGTGACGCCATGGATCTGTCTCCCGGGGGGAGCAGAGGGAGGAGGAGGAGGAGGAGGAGGAGGAGGAGGATGGCGGGCATCACGTCACGCTGGTGAAGCTCATCCCTGCGCGGCTGCCGGGGAAACTGAGGCACGGAGGGGCCGTGCCCCCACCCTGGGGAGCTGCTGCGGAGCAGAGATTTTAATTCGCACCCTGCTTGGGTCATTTTGCATCTCTTCCAAAAACAACAAAGGAAGGGAAAGATGGTTTTGGGTTGGGTTTTATTTTTCCCACGCCCGGCTTTGGAGCTCCCAGCCCAATTCCCGGGTCCCAGGGAGCAGCGGGGTGACGATGGGAGAGCGGGCAGAGCCCGGATGGGCAGCACAGGAAAGGTCCAGCAGCTCCTTGGTGCTGGGGCATCTCCTGCCGGGTCCTGAGCCCTCCCCATCAATCTGGCCTCCATCACCTCTCCCTCCCAGTCTCCGAAATCAATTCAGCTGTCTGACCAGCTCTTCACTCGCTGAGCTCAATCCTCCCTGGGCTGTGACTCAACATGAGCTATTTCATAGATAATGATTACTTTCTTTTTTTCCTCTTTTTTTTTTTTTTTTTTTCCTGTAGGAATAATGTTTTCGTTACACTGTATTGAAAATTGCTTTCCCTCCTCCTTAAAATGAAGCCTTCCACTCAGATTTGCCTTTGTGTTTGTATATTGTAAAATTGGGACTCATTTGGAGTTTAAAGCAAAAAAGAATCAGGCCTTAATTCCAGGAGAAGCCTTTCCATTGATTTTGGGTGAAAGAAAATTCCAGTGCAGGCAATCTCTGCCTTTAAATATGTAACTGTTTCTTTAATGTGATTTTATCTCAACTGATTCAGCACCGAGAACATGAAAGCAAAACTGACTTCATTGATTTTAATTGTCCATG
Organism: Calidris pygmaea; assembly: GCA_003697955.1. Taxonomy (NCBI): domain Eukaryota; kingdom Metazoa; phylum Chordata; class Aves; order Charadriiformes; family Scolopacidae; genus Calidris; species Calidris pygmaea. Next base: position 1,154,788 of record QJSC01021634.1, on the reverse strand, counting down.
CCCAGAAAAATGCAAAAAATGTAACAGCACCAGGAGAGCAAATTGGGTTTGCACAAATTCTGCCCACTTTGCTGTGCCAGGGCAGGTCTGGGAAGTGTGGGGAGGAGAACATCGCCCATGGTGATGTGGCTGGAGGTGGCGGCCCTGGTGGTGTTGGGGCTGGTAGTGGTGAAGTTGGTGGTGATGTGGCTGGAGGGTGGTGGCCCTGGTGGTGACGGGGCTGGAGGTGCTGACCTGGGTGGTGATGGAGTTGGTGGCTCCGCAAAGACCAGCATCTCCACCCGTGCCACCTCGGTCTTCTCCATTTCTCCCCTCCCCTCCACTGCCCTTTCCTTGCCCAACCTTCAGGGCTTTTCCTTTCCCTCCGCTTCTCCCCTTCCTCCTCCTCCTCCTCATTCTCCTCATGATCGAAATTTGCTGGCGGCGTCTCCCTGCGAGCTGCAGGCACGGTGTTTTAGAGCAAAGGGGGAGCACCACCGGCAGCTGTATAAATAGGAAATAAATACATTTATTCAGTATATGAGGCATTAAAACTCCAGGAGCACGTAAAGAGCTGAGGCTGGGGCTGCTGGAGGAGCACAGGAGCTCACCAGGCACGGGTGGACACCAGAGCTCAACCACCAAACCCCTTGACCTCCCCTTTTCTGCAAGCTCCCGTGCCATACCAGAGGACACCCCGGCTAATTGCTAGTGGGTAATTCATAAATGTTAATAGTATTAATCTGATTCAGCATGCGCTTAGCAAGACCAAATCCTCTCTAAATCCAGAAGCGTCTGATCTCACCCTTCTGCTTCACAACGCAGCTGTCTTTCCTCCTCACTCCCCTTCTGTCCCTTCTTGTGTGCACCCTCTCTGCCTTCTTGGAGGGGAGACGCGTCTCCCAGGGGTCTCCTCCAGCACGGGGGCAGCAAAAGCACCACTTCGGGGCAGTTCCCCATCCTGCTGGCTCTGGGGATGAGGCTGGAGACAGCCCCATGCCAAAACCCTGACCCACACCCAGGCTGTAGATGTGAGCGTCTTCACTCGGGATTTGTCCAAGGCAAGGATGGAGAAGATCCTGCTGGAGGAGAAGCCGAGGCCAGGTGTTGCAGAGAGGGTATGAGATGAAATGCCTGCTCATGCTCTCATGCCACTGCTCAGATGCTGCCTGGGGGGGGGTTTCATTGTGTCAATGTTCATCCCCTTCTGAGGGAAGCGGCTCTGGGGCAGAGTGGTCCATGAAGGCTTGGTGGGAACCATGGTGTGGGAGAGCTGTGTCTGGCTGGAAGGAGGATGTGCCACCCCATGCCATCCCACTCCACCCCATCCCATGTCATTCCACTCCACCCCATGCCATCCAACTCCCCCCCATGTCATCCCACTCAACCCCACCCCATGCCATCCTACTCCACTCCACCCCATGTCATCCCACTCCACCCCATGCCATCCCACCCCACGCCATCCCACTCCACTCCATGCCATGTGTCCGGTGCAGGAGAAAGAGGGACCATCCCAACGTGGAAGAGTTGGGGATGCCCCAGGGCAGGGCAGGGAGGGGAGACGGGCAACGCTGTTCCCCGGTGCGGGGGTGCTCCGTGGCAAGAGCCGCCTGCCAGCCCCGCTGCTCGTCTTAATTGGCATTTGATTTGATTCGACATGATCTCCCGCTTGTAAAACACCTTGAGATGTTTCTGTGTGTGAGGGTGTCCTGGAAACGCTGTCGTACCGTATTAATGAGCCTCTGCTGGAACATAAAGAAGGATCATTAGGAGCGCCCAACTCCTCTGACACGCGGGCGAGGGGATGCCGGGGATGCCAGACAGGCTGCGGTGGGCTCACTGGTCCCCAACGGGAGGGACAGGGGGAGATGTTGACCCCACACCGGGCGCTTCTGGATGCGGCACGGCACGGCAGCGTTGCTAAGGAGTTCAGGCACTCGCCGTTCTGCCGCTCGGTTTCCTCAGCCCCGTCTTCCTCGGGTGGTAGAAATACATTTTAATATCCGAGTCGCCGCGAAACGTTCTGTATTATGCTATTATCTCCGGGGGGGGGGGCAAGGAAGATTGCAAAGCACTTGGCGTTTTAACACCCACATATGGCTAACACCATGGGCTGTGTGCTGATAAAGATGGGGTAATTAAAGTTTATTTTTTTTTATAGACTAATCTCCCAAGCATGTATTTATGAGCCTGATTTAGAAACATCATATTACCAAGAGCACAGGATATTTGTGTTGCTCGTAAATCCATACATATTCTGAACATACCTTTTACTTTTTTCCCTTAAAAGCAGGCAGCACTGTCAATATTAAAAAGAAACGAGCTCCTGAGTTTTGTCGGGTGTCTTTTTCCCCCTCTTGTCCTTTAGGTGGGCAAGGGAAAATGTACAAAGCAGCGAGTAATTAACTGCGCGAGGAAATGATCTTTCAGAGGAGACACGGTGCATTTGGAGGGGCTGTTTGCGGAGTGTTTACACCGGTGGCTTTGAATTTATCTTCATCTTGCAGCAGGTGCAAAATCTTCTGGGGAATGTGGTGCTTTGCAAGCTGTTTCCGAGCTGTCTGCAGAGGGACCCGCATCTTCTCCGGGAGGCCAGAGCCGGGCTAATTGGCAGCTGTGTTAACGGGGAGAAGATCCGGGGTGGGAAAGGTGGCAGGAGCCCCTCTGACCACAGGCCTGGCTATTCCTGTTGTCTTCCAGACTAATTAAGCTGCCGTTAATTGGATCACTAGCAGGAAACATCTCGGATACCATTCTGCCCTAAAATGGAGCAGTTTGTCTTCCCTTTCTGCTTCTTTCTCCTTTGCTCTCGCAGGCTGGGGGAGAGGTTATTTCTCCCCTTTGGGGAAGAAGTAATGTGTTCTTATTCTTCATCCTCCTCGCGTGTCCTGCCTGCAGCTCTGCCCCCTGCACTGCCCGCTCCTCAGGCACAGGCTCCCTGGGTCTGCTTCCTCCAGGAGCCCCCACGGGCCATTGCTTTCCCCCCAAGCCAGCCTGGGCACTTGGGCACCCACTCACTCCACTGCAACCATCCAAAATGCAGCAGAAACCTGTTTAATTAAAAATACAGCGAGGTCGTCTCAATATCTGAAGGATTTGGTAGGGCAGACGAATCTGGAGACTGAGTTTCATCTCAGCTATACCTGGTCACCGCCTTCCTCTTGGGCTTTTTGGACCCTACAAGACCCAAATGAAGACTTGTGTTGGGTGCTGAGGCTCTCGGGGCTCCTGAGTGCCATCAGCCATCCGTGAAGATCTTGTGTTCCCCCCCTAGGCTTCGTCCTCTTGGTCAAGGAGGTTGATACTAGCTTGTTTGGTGAACATGGGCTCAAGTTCACCATGGGTTCTGCACTTTAAACATCTCCCTGAAAGCCTGGGGATGACACGGAGAGGAGGGAAAGAGCAGGCTTCAGCCAGGTAGAGCTTCCATCTGCGACGTTGTGGTTTATGTGGTGCTGCCTGAATTATGAGCTGGGTCTGGATGCCTCCTCAGGCCAAGGAATTGGTCATTTTGTCTCCCCTCTCAGCCAGGAGCAGGAAGCCCCAGTGAATCTGTTGAGGTTGGTTTGGTTGGCAGTGACTTTTGCTAAGAAAACATTTGCTTGTGGTTTTAGAGACCTGGCATGAAGCTGTTTCCCTCCAGATGGCTGTTTAAAGGCAGCACAGGAGCAATTCTTCTGGAGCATCAGTGGCCTGTAGGGCAGGCAATGGGATGGAGAAGGGGAGCCATGTCCCTCTCTTTCAAGAACGAGGGAAGGATCTGCTTTTCCAACAGCCTCTCATCAAACCTGGCAGCAAACTGGCCGTGAGCAATAAAGAGCTGAGCTGGAAATCCAATTTCTGCTCAAGCAGAAGACCTGTTGTTTTGGTTCGGTTGGTCAAAGCCAACATCAGGCAGTTCTAGAGTTCAATAATTAGTGCCGTGGCGGAAACGAGCCGGGAGGAGGAGGTAGGGGAGCGGAGAAGGTGGTTATAGGAGACTTGTAGCACATTGTCCCTTTCCTTGGGCAACCAAGTGCAAACTCATTGAGCTGTAATGGGCTTTTTGCTGTTTCAAGCTCCTGTGCCCCTCTCCTCTTAGTCACGGGGAAAGAAGAAGCTCCGTGGACCCATGGAGATGGGAGCTCCTGGATCCTAATTCCTCCAGCTCCACTCCAGCTGCAGGATGGTGAAAGCTGCCACCGTACCTGCGATTCAGGCTCTTTGTGAAATGGGGATAATACTTGTCTAACTCAGAAGGGATTTGTGATTTAATGTTTGCAAAGCACTTTAAGACCCTGGATTGAAAGGTGATTTATAATGGTAAAATCCAGTGTTCTCTCGTCTATTGTATACTTGGCTGTGTCCAATTATCCTGATGGAGGCTTTTTTCCTTCTTTTTTCTTTTTTCTTCCCTCCCTTTGCCCCTCCTTCCCCTTTTTCCTTTTTGCATTCCTGTAGTAACTCCAACCAAACACAGGGTTTGTGGCAGGCACAGTATGCCCAGCGAGAGGATGAGTTTGCCCCCCAAGGAGGTGCTAACTTATGCTGACGATATGAATAAAGATCGGGAAGGAAAAAAAGGGGCTCGCGAGGTGAAGGGCGCAGGAGTTTGGCGACAAAGCTGTGAAAGAGGGGTGGCAAGGCTGTTTAGATGATGCACGCATAAGGAAAGTAAAAGAGGCTTCATAAATAATCAATTTGCATGCTCCTGGTGGTCGCAGTGATGGGGGTGTTTTCCAGCAGATCGGCTGCTTCTCCCGTCCTGCAAATGCTGGTCTGAGCATCCGCTGTGCAGGCTCCGTCCTGCGGCAAGGGCTGCTTTGGTGGGACGTGGTGCCCTGCCTGGAGAAGGCAGGTTGTGCCCTGGGCTCAGCCTGAGCCTGAGCTCCCTGCCCTGGCACCAGCATCTCTCCCGGCAGCTTCGGTCACATCCCAGGCTGTGCAAGCGCTAACTTGCTGGGTGTTATTTTTTTCCCCTTCCATTTTCAAACTGATACGCTTTTTTAAATCTCGCTTTCTGCTGATGAGATGGCGAGGGCCAGGGAGCGAAGGAGGAGAGGCTGGATCGGCTTCCGACAAAATAAATCAGTTGTCCTCACCTGAATCCTGAGCAGGGACACGGTCAGGTCTGCCAGGAGCCTCCGTCATCTCAGTAATAGACTGTGAGGTGGCCGGGGTTAATTGCCGGGCTGTGCCCTCTCCTTGGCATTGCCGTACTCCCCGGGTGGGTTTTAATCGGTGTCCCAAGCACGGGAGAAGGGATCCAGCTGCTCTGTGAGGCGTCTGTCGTTAGCGTCGAGCCAAGCGGTGTCAGACTGGGGGGGCCACGGGGGATGCGGTGCAGTTGGAGCAGCGGTGGGGCAGCCCCCCAGCGCTGGAGGGGTGGATGGATGGCAGGGGACTAGTGGTGCCCCAAGCCATGGTCTCCAGGGCTACTTCTTTCTTGAGTCCTGTTGATGAGGTAGGAGCTGCCAGGGGACAGTTTCTCATGGTCTTCTCCATAGAATGTGCTGGGTTGGAAGGGGCCTTTATCTAGTCCAACCCCCCTGCAGTAAGTAGGGTCATCTTTAATTAGATCAGATTGCTTAGAGCCTCATCAAGCCTGACCTTCAATGACTCTGGGAATGGGGACACCACCACGTCTCTGGGCAACCTGTTCCAGTGTCTCACTGCCCTCATTGTAAAGAACTTCTTCCTAATGTCTAATCTAAACTTACCCTGCTCTGGTTTAAAACCATTGTCCCTCGTCCTGTCACTACTTTCCCTTGCAAACAGCCCCTACCCAGCTTTCTTATAGCCCCCCTCAGGTATTGGAAGGGGCTATAAGGTCTCCCTCAGTGAGGGACACTCTCCATCAGTGACGCAGGTCTCATCTGGACACGTCTGCTTTTGGTTGCACCCAACAAGAGCATCTGAAGCTCCCGAGGCAGCCAGGTCTCTCCTGATGACTCTGTGTTGCCTAGCTTCACCCCCTTCCCTGCAGAGTTTGTGGGTTGCTGTGTCCCACCCAAACGTAGTTGACAGTGATTCCGTCATCTTAATGCCACCCCGCTCCATGAGGGTTTCCTGGTGGGTTTGTACCTGCTGCCATCTTCTCTAGACCTGAGGATGCTCAAGCTCCTCGTCGGCTTGTTGGCTTTCACCTCATGCTTCAGAAAAAAAATCCAAATTAAAATCGAAGCCACCAACCAAGCCTGGCAGAACCGGGGGGTGATGGGATTCCCCCAGCCTCAAGGAATTATTCCTCAGTGCAGTCATCCTTTTGCTCTGGTGCCTTTGAGAGGAGGGATGGAAGTCTGAGAGTGTCCCATGCACCCAGGGGGGACAGGGTGGGCTGGGTACCTGCTTGGGCGGTTGGCTTTCATCTGTGGGGAGATGCTGAGCTGCTTTGTGGGAGATGCCGTCAGCTCCTGCGCTCGACAAAATAAAACTTGTTTTGTAATATCTCCTGCCTGTCAAAAGCGGCGGGCTCTGTAGGTCGCTTTGTTGTTCAGCGTAGTCCCCCTGTGATGACTGAATATTTATATATATTTGTGTAAATAATTAACACTCGTTGGTGCTATATAACATCTACAGGTGTTGATTTCTCCTGGTGTTAAGGCAAAACAAACGATGCCACAGTTGAGGCAGTCCTTGGATTTGGCTTGGTTATTATCTTTTTTTTTTGACTTGGCAAGATTTGCTAGAAACAACCAAGGCTGACAAAAAGTGACAGGAACTTTGCCGGGGGAGCCTGGCAGGGGCGGTGAACAGCTCCTGGGATGGAGGGTTCCCAGGGAGAGGGTGTGTACAGGGCTCTGAGAAGATTTTCTCCCTCCTCTAGGAAAGTACGGTCCCTGAGATGGATGTAACTCAGCGAGCGAAACAAGACGAGTGTTTAAAAACCCAGCCAAGCAAGGGGCGATGGGGACAACAGGGTTTGCAGACCTCAGGAGCTCTTCCAGCCCTACCGAGCTGAAGTCTGTCTTTTCAATGCCTGCCCTTCCCCGGGGCTGGGGCTCTCCTGCATCCATGAAGGGAAGGGGAGAAGCTGAGCGAGCCCCTGGTAGAGCTTTGTTGCCCACCCACCCTTCTCTCTGCCTTCCAGGTTCGATGAAGAGCCCCGTCAACAAGACGGCGCTGACCCTGATCGCCGTCAGCTCCTGCATCCTGGCCGTGGTGTGTGGCTCCCAGCTCTCCTGCCCGCTGACCGTCAAGGTGACGCTTCACGTGCCCGAGCACTTCATCGCGGACGGTAAGACCCTCCGGGGACTTGGATGCCACTGCCCCAATGGGTGTGTTTGGGACGTGGGGGTCTCTCTCTTCGGGAATTGCCCTGGCTGCAGGGATCCCCCTTCCCAGAGGAGCAAAGCACATCTCTGAGCCTGAAATCTCAATTATATATATTATTAATATCATTATTATTTATTACTAATAATAATTATTACTATTATTATTATTATTATTATTATTATTATTATTATTATTGTGTCTGGTGGCTATTCCTGATTTTCTCCAACCTCAGTGACAAGCCCTGGGAGCCTGCACAGACAGATGTCCCCCTGTCCTGCAGCAGCAGCCAAGCTGCTTGTCCCAGCCCCACGCAGAGTGAGATGGCCGGGGTTTGAGCAAAGGCAGAGATGCTTTGAAAAAGTAGACAAGGGCTGCTGTCACTACTTATTGCTTTCTCCAGCTGGGCTCCTTGCGTTTGTTGTGTTTCACTGACCTTTTCTTTATAATGTGCAGTGAGCGTCGAGTGCAAGTTTTCAGTAACATGAGGGCAAATTTCATTTTCTTCCAGCAGACGGGACCCATTATTCAGTCGGTTCCAATTCCTCAGCTCCTGCGCTCGCCTCGCAGCTCGGGGCATGCGAAGGGGGCACTTTTTTCCTGCCAGAAACATGCCTCAGTGAGCCCGGTACATCACCGGGGTGTCCCGGCACAGCCAGCTCCTGTCCACCCCCCCCAGTTTGGGGGCTTAGATGGGGGGCAGATCCTGAGGGGGATTAATATTTTGGGGAGAGGTAGATGGTTAAAGAGGTGCAGCGGCACCACAGCAGCAGGGGGTGATGGAGGGGGGCTCAAACCATCACCCTGTGGCGGGGAGGGACTCACCAGTGTGGTTGGGGTGAGATTCAGCCCTGTGAAGAGTGGTTTCTTCTTGGCTGTGATGTGCATTTGCTGAGCGTTACCTGTCCTGCGACACCCACAGAGCACCCTCCCCAGCCCCACCACTGGCCCTCGCTGCCTCGTTAGCTCCACTTCTATGTCTGCGCCTAACGATGCTCCTGGGGTGGGTGTTGTGTGATGTGGGTCGATGCCCCCGTGCTGATGTGTGAGGCTGTCTCTGCTCTGATCCCCGAGGATGCTCCTTAGCTGCTGACTCTGGAAATTGCAACCTAATCTCCGGGTACATGGAAGATCCCAGCAGTAAAACCTTGGTCCTTAAAGAACAGAGGAGGAGAACATGGTTGTCTCAGGTTGGAGGAGCTGAACATCAGTGGAGACATGAAAAAGGCATAACTTGAAACAAGGGACTTATGTGGACCTTGACCTGTTTCTAAAAAGGCTTTAAGGATTGTCCAGGCTGCACATAATGATCTGTGCAGATTTCAGAATATTTATTCTGAGTAGCTGGAGAACAGGAACTCTTTTTGCACCTGGGAAATGAGGCTGCTGCGGTGTCACCTTGTTTCCCTTTGAGATGGGCACTTGCCAGTTTGTCACTGGGACTGGGAGGTCACAGCTGGTTTTGGTACTTGCTGAAGGTCAGCCAGGAGCGCAGCGATGGAGGTAGGACCCCGGCATCCTGCTCCTCATCTGCGGTTCTGGCCCAGGGAAGACACTGTGTCCTCGAAAAAGAAAATAAAACAAAATGCAATGTGACTGGGTAGAATGAAAGTGAAAAGCTGAGGCTGTGCTTGTCACCGGGAAGGGGTGGCAATGCAAATTATGCAAATACGGAGAACACTCGAATGGAAATGACAATGAAATACCAATAAAACAGATTAATATCCTTGAAACTGGGGGAAATGGGATGATCTCCAGTCCTGACTTAATGACTTTTCTAAAGAGAAAGTGGCAAGAGGACTGGTAAAAACGGTTCGGAGAAGAATTAAAATGAGCTTTGTAATGAAACTGTAAAATATAATTACAAACTGCAAAAACTTTTTTAATATTTTTTATGAGAAACAGTCAAATTCTTCACATAGAGGCAGCCAAGACATTTTGCAGTGGCTATCACTTTTACTGAAATCTCATCGTTTTATGCGATGGCAGAGTCCCTTGCCTGGGAAGAGAAAAGCTCTTAAAGTTGTCCCTTCTTTTTGAGTAACACCAAATCCCAAGGCAGCACCCAACTGGCGGCAAAATATTATAAAACATTTAAAGACATTACAGAACAGCGACGGGCTGGGAAATTTTAATGATACCCAGGAAAAAAATGTGGCTGGCTGTGTTTGAAGAGGTTGGGCACCCGGAGTCTTATGCTGATGGAAAATAGGGGGCTCGTTCCTCCCTGACGAGCTCCTGGGGGGGTTTAAACCTTCTTTTTCCCTTGGTGCAGCAGGGGGTTGGCGTGGGCATCCCCTCGTGAGCTGATGCCTTTGGCTTGGCTGAGGCTGGGAGCTTTGATGGGTCCGAAACCAGCCTCTCCCGTGGCACCTGAGGGTTTTGCACCGTCTCTCATCAGCGCTGCCATGCGCTTAAATAGCCCGGTTCCCTGAGCTCTTCTCTAGTGTATTTTGCAAGATGATAAGGCAGGGGTGGTGCCATCACGGGAGACGTTCCCCGTGCTGGAGAGAAGGGTGCCCTCTCCTTCCTTCTTTTGAAACGCGGCGTTTCAATAGATGCCAGTAGCCAAGGAGAATCTTAACGCGGAGCAGCCACCGACACCTCTGCAGGAAAAGCCAAACAAAGAGAGAGGCTGAAAGAGATCCCTCTCCTGGCAGATGCAAACTCGTCTTTGAAGGAAACTTTAAATAGATGCCAGCCAGCTCCAGGGCGCCAGGAGCCAAAGCCAAGTTGGGAAAAGGAGGAGGGGGGAAAAAAACCCCACCAAATGTCTCCAGCCTTGGAGAAAAGCAGCTTCCCCACTCCCACCCCCCCCCAAAATTGAGCAACGGCAATAAAGAAGCTCCCAAGCCCACTGGAGTTGCTGGATGGGAACTGGGAGGGGAAGGACTGGGACCAGAAGCCAACTGGCAGCGAAGGCTGGGAGGATAGATTCCAAGCGGCAGTATTAATAACCAGCCTGTCTCTATTGCCATTATTTCTCTCTCTCTCTCCGTTTGTTTTCTTCCTTTTGTTCATTTGATGGGGTTGTGTGTCCCCCCCCGGCTCCTGTGAGCAATTACTGCCTGGTTTGTACAGCTGCTCTGCCTTCATTTCACGGGGAGGGGGCAGATCCAGGAAAGCCTGGCAGAAGCTGCCGTGGCTGGCAGGGGGGGGTACCCGGGGGGGGCCCTGCCTCCTAGAATTGGGTCACCGCCTCTAAATCTCTGAGGATGCCACGGGGGGAGCATCCTCCCCTCCCTCCCTTCTGCAGCTCCAGGGCATCGCGTTTTGGGGCAGCGTCAGCCGGCGCCGAGCGGGAGGCGTCGTTCTGATTTCCGAGGTGGCTGGGATTTATAGAAGGGCTCGGAGTGGCTTTTATGAGGGTATGGAAATGCAGAGCATTATTTAGAGGACCCTTAGCAGTGTCAAAGGAGGGGGAAGAAAGGAAAGAGAGCCCCTCCGTCTGAGCAATAAAACCCCCTGATGATTATGTGAGCCACTCAGCTCTGCACATTCAATAGTTGGGTTGTGGCTTTAGGTTGGGTTTTTGGGTTTGTTTTTTTTTTTTTCCTTTCTTGTAAGTAATCACTCAAAAAGTAGAGCTACAGCGATGGGAGCGGCTGGCGGGGAAGGCAGGGCTGGAGAAAGATACCCTGGAGGACTCAGCCTGGAGCATGTCCTTGCTGCACAACACTTTGAAATATAGTATCAATTAAAGCTTCCCGTTTTTACAGCCTGCGAAGAGGTTATATATGGTGTGGGTGGATGTTTGTATCTGGGTACTTTAGTGGGAGAGGTAGCTGAGATCCGCCGGTGCCTACGGAAGGAAGCGAGAGCTACATCTAGCTAGGGGCTTGTAGGGCTTCGTTTTATAAGTGGGAATAAAGTAAAGGGCATAAAGCAGGTTGCTGTCACTTCAGAGACATCGCGGGGCATTCGCAGCCTCCGTCCCTCCTCTTCTGAGACCTGTGCTATAGGGGATGTGGTGATCCGTGTCTGAAACCTCACTGGTGTGTGGAGGGAAAGGAGCAGGGGCACTGCCTGCCCCGAGCCCCCCATCTTTCTGCTGCAGCCTCCTGAGGACGTGTCTGACTTCCCCCAGGATGGGCAATCGCCCTGAAAGCAATGGGAGAAGAAGTGCAAACCCAGTCCCACCCCATGCAAAGCCCAGGAGAGCAGCGAGAGGTGGAATTGCAACTGGAGACAATGATTCCATCCCTATGCTCTGCTCTGGTGAGACCCCACCTGGAGTAACGCGTCCAGCGCTGGAGTCCACAGCACAAGAAGGACATGGACCTGTTGGAATGGATCCAGAGGGAGCCACAAAGATGCTGGAACATCTCTGCTATGGGGACAGGCTGAGAGAGTTGGGGGGGGTTCAGCCTGGAGAAGAGAAGGCTCCAGGGAGACCTTAGAGCCCCTTCCAGTCCCTAAAGGGGCTCCAGGAAAGCTGGGGAGGGACTCTTGATCAGGGAGAGGAGCCATAAAATGAGGGGGAATGGTTTTAAACTGAAAAAGGGGAGATTGAAATGAACTCTCAGGAAGAAATTCTTCACTCTGAGGGTGGTGAGAGCCTGGCCCAGGTTGCCCAGAGAAGCTGTGGCTGCCCTGTCCCTGGAGGGGTTCAAGGCCAGGTTGGAGGGGTCTTGGAGCAACCTGGTCTGGTGGGAGGTGTCCCTGCCCAGGGCAGGGGGGTTGGAATTGGATGATCTTCAAGGCCACTTCCAACCCAAACCATTCTATGATTCTATGTGCTAGTCTGCTGTGAGCAACTCAAAACCATCCGTGGCAGGAGAGGACTGACACTGTGTGCAGCTCAGTGCACTGTGTGCCCTGTGTGGGACTCGATGATCTTTAAGGTCCCTTCCACCTCTAAGTATTTTAGGAGTCTATAAGACCATGCATTAGTGTCTTAAGTGTCTGACAAGATGGCAAAGTTGGATGAAGCTCTTTGTGGCTTCTTCTCTTTTTTTCTTCCTTTTAAGCTTCATGCGTCTGCCCAGTGTCTGAACGATGACGTTCTGTGGTTGTCACGCAGCTGATCAGTAATTGTTTCATCTGAAGATTATTTCCTACTTTCCCACCACCACCGTTTCCTCCGAGACGCCGGTGGAATTGGATGCTGCTATTAGCAGCTTGTGTTAATTTTCCCCAAAGATTGCTGGAGCTCTGCAGACTGCAATTGTTGGACTCGCAACAACTTCTCATTTTGGTTTTAATTAAATGTGTTGCTTTAAATTGTTTGCTTTTGACATCTCCTGCTCAATCTTCTGCAGCCCTCAGAGGTGACCAGGCATTAGTTTGTGTCCTCAGGCGCTCAGCACGTGCTGCGCATGCGGCCGCAGAGAAATAAGCGTTGGGAGGTGGAGGACCGGCCGCCTCCCTGTTCCCTTTTATGGGGAGGGAAAAGCTGGAGGTGCTCTTTGATTTACACATGAAGCACCTCAGGTTTATACAAGAAGGATGGAGGAAGGGATCTGATCTCAAGGGCATCTCTCTGAGTTTTCTGAGGGATGCTGCCATTGGGGTCCCCCAGGTTCTCCAGCTGGTCCTGGCCCCACCAGCCCCATCTGAAATCAATAAGAGGGAATTTGCTGGCTTGAAATGAGATTTTTTCTTGTGCTGCTTTCTCCCCCTGGAGTCATTTTGCTGCAGAGGTGCCCGTTTTGCTGTACGGAAACCTGGGTCAGGGCTTTGGCAGAAGCAATGCTTTCCCTTTGCGGACTCGGTGCCAGGTCTGGCTGCCCTGGACCCCGCGTGTTTCTGGTAAGATGACTGGTTTTTTGGGGGCAGCTTTGCGGATTGCAATTAATTCCATGAGCTCTTAATCACCGGGTCACCTCGGTGTCTGCGTTAGAGCTCACTCCTGTTCCCGCGCCCCTTTGGCTGGCAAGAAAACGCGAGCAAATGGCTGCAGCATTACCAGACGTGAACTCTAAATATTAACATCCATTTATAAACTGTATCAGCGTGGATCAAAGGGATTCCAAGACGCTTTTACGGCGCGAACGCTCTTTGCATGAAGAACTAATAAGATTCCGGAGGCTGAAGTACAGCATGTTTTTATCGTGCCGTTGACAGGCTTGTGATCCCGCGCTCGGCTCTTCCCCGTGCCGGCCCTGTGCCTGCCGGGGCAGCACAGGGAAGGCAAATCCCTCTCCCTTTCTCCTTTGCAGGATTCATCGGAGCAAAGCGGCGGGGATTGGGGTTGATGTTTGGATGGTGTCAGCTCCCATTCAGAGCTGGGAGCTGTGGCATCCTGAAGGAGGCAGGATGCGCCCATCACTGGGGAGGTGGCATCTCCCGGCGCCTGCTGAGCTTCTACCAACAGTGTCTACCCTTTAATTTGGGAGGGAAGGCTGCAGTAAGGCATAACTAACCAACTAACCTGCTCCCTTCCTAGATGAAGGGATGCAAACGTTGGCTTCTGCATGAGCAGGATGGGACCCTGCCTGCTTGCCTCATGGTCAGTCTGGTTTAGGCCACACTTGCTTTTGAACAAGAATTCATGGGATACCTGCAGCAGCAATGACACAGCAATGCAATCTCTGGGTGAGTGGGCCGTAGCTCCCCTCTGTCCCGTGGCGTATTAACTCAGCACGTGCTGCCTTTTGGTTGTGTTTTCTGCTGTCCTGGGAGGAAGTTTGGCCTTGGTGCTGGCTGGAAAAAAAATCTCCATTCACACCCCCTTTCTGTTTTTGAAAGCTTATCAGATCTCATCCTTCCTATACTTTATGATGCGATCAGATTTAGGCTGGATTTCCCTGAACCCTTGCCCAACATCTAGAAAGCATCCCTGAGAAAGAGCTCCAGGCTGAAGCGTGGGAGTTGGGAGATACGGAGCATTAAGGAGCAGCTTTTCTTTAGGATCCTAATTTCCGTCTCAGCCGCTGCTGGCCCAGACGCCTACCGAGGATGGAGATGTGCTGTTACTAACGCCTGAGCAATTATATTGTCTAATAAACGCCGTGGAGATCTTGTTGCAGTGTGAGCTTGACCACAAGGCAGGGGTGGGAAGATGCCATCCCGCTTGGGTTTGGGAAAAGGTGGCCAAGTCATCACCGACTGAATAAAGTTAAATCCGAGCGGTGCTTGTCAGGAGTTCCGCCCTGGCGAAATCAAGACTGACTGCCAAGAAAACCCGAAGAAAGAGTCTGTCAGAATTATCAAGAAAGTGCAATTTAACAATTAAAATGTAACCCTGCTCCTCCCACGGGAAAGATGCTTCTAGTCTGAGCTGTAATTACATACAGATTTGTATCATTAATTTGCTTCTGCTTTGCCAGAGCAAAGGAGCTCTGGCAGGATTGACAGCCTTTCCAAGGGCTGGGGGTCCCCGGGTTTGATCCTCGGCGCATTGGGGAGCGCTGGCGTGAGCAGCCCACGTGTGGGATGTAGTTCGTCTGCTGAAAATACATCCCTGATTCAAGCACTGTCTGCGATAGAAACTACGCACTTCGCCTGGTGGAAGAGTGAACGAAAGGCGTCTCTATGAGCTTTTGTTGTTTTAAAAACTTGCCATCCTGACTTAGGCATTTCATCTTGTTCAAGAGAGAAACCATTTGATAAGCAAGATGACGTGGGTACCCTGAATTTTATCCTGGTGGGATGCTATCCCTGCTTTCAATTTAAAAAGAAAGAATTAAGAGTTTGACTTTGAAGAATTTATTGTAAGATTTCCAAGTTTTGTGCTGAGCGGGCGCCGGGTGGTAAAGCTGAGCACCGCCTGGGTCTGGGGGTGCGATCCTGCACCAAGCCTGGTCTCCTGGCTTAGGTCAGTGTGTGTGTCCCCTGGGAATCCAGTGTGTGTCCTGGGAATCTGTCTGGCTCTTCTGCATTTTCTCCAAGAAAGTTAAGAATAGAATCATAGAATCATTCGGGTTGGAAGACCCTTGGGATCATCGAGTCCAACCATCAACCCTACTCTACAAAGTTTTCTTCTACACCATATCCCCCAACACCACATCTAAACGACTCTTAGCAGAGGTTTTCATTCCCTTGGAGCGGGACAGGAGGGTGAGAGCTGATCAATGGAAAGAGCTGATAGGGGAGGAGTTGTCTCTTTGGGAAATGTTCTTTTAAGTTTAACAAGGGGGGGAAAAAAAAAAAAAAAAAGAGAAGAGTTCCCTAAAGAAATCAAATAAGTTTATTCTTTGTACCTATAGAATGGAACAAGAGAGAGAATCTGTCCTCTAGCATTTAAAAAAAATTCTATAACAGGGTTATAATTGTATGATAGTATAGGGATGGGTACATTAATAGCAACCCATAGTATGACCTCCCGTGACTTTCCAACAGAAAATTCTAATTTTAGATGAAAGGGAGTTTCGTTGGCCACAATACAGCGAATGGACCAAAGAGGACAAAAAGAGCAGAGGGAGGAAGAAATAGAAATTCTTCAAAAAAATTATTTTTTGATCTCTTCCCTTGAAAACAAGAGAGAGAGAGAGAAAGGAAAAGCCAAACCCTTTTGGCTGCCTTTTGGATGCTTTGTTCTTTTCCCTTGTTAGATATCTCTTCTGAGCTGTTTTATCCTGTTGTGTTCTGGAAAATGATATTTGAAATGTCAAAACTTCAAGCCTCTTTTGTCAAGGCTTAAGCAGTTCCACTGAACTTTGAAGGAGACCCCAGCATGAGAGACATGAACTTTTGATGCTGCCTTAACTGATCGGGCTTTGATCAGCGTTGGAGAAGGAAGGAGGGGGGGAAAACACACAAATGCAAAAAACCCAAACAAATCAGTCCCCTGATGTGCTGGTGGACCTTGTGGAGCTGGGAGGTGGTTGTATAGCTGTGTACTGGTATTCTCCATGGCACTGCAATGCTACTTGTAAAGCCAACAGCGCTTGAGGGACGTGTCCTACAACGGGGGTTCCTGGGAGGTCGCGATGGTGGGTGGAGAGCTGCTGTTTTGTTACTGTATTCTCTTTGGTTTGGTTGATGATTGTTTTACCCTGAGACCTAAATGTCTCTGTTTAAGGGGGGTTTCACCAAGCTTTTGAGTGGGAAGCTCAAAATTTGTGTTGAGGACACCTGGGAGGGGCCAGGGTTAGCAGTAGAGGACAGCAGAGTGGAGGGTCTCTGCTGGGATCTGCTCCCTGGGGTCCACAGGTAGCGGCTGTAGTTGGACTTCAGGCTGGGTGTGGGGGTGATTTGGGGGCTGTTTGAGGTCCTCAAAGCAGGTTTTCAGAGGGTGGTCGGGAGTGGGATCTACTCGTGGTGTGAGCCCCTCGGGTTCCCTGTCACCTCCCGTCCTTCCTCCTTGATTTCCCTCCATTGAGAGACTGAGCATTGGTGAAAACAAGCCTGGCTGATGTTCTCAGCAAGCTAAAGACGTTTGAAACTGCTCCTGCTTAGAAAATGTTTGTTCTCAGTAGTTTCTAAAAGGATTTGATACTCAACCTGCCCTTTCAGGGCTTTTCAAGATGGTTTTGATAAGTGCGTGCTGGTGACTTTTGAAAACTGTTTTCTCTGTGTGGATTCTTTGAAAATAAAGAGAAAAAATGTGTGAAAAGGCTTTGAAATCTTCAGAATTTTAGCTTTCAAAATATTTGTAAAACGCCTTTTCCTGTTATTTTTTTGCCAGGCAAGCTATAAAGGGATCAAGGTTGGGATGTTTGTTTGTTTGTTTGTATTTTCAATGGGAGTGAAGGTGACAAGAGTGGCTGTGAACATCCCTAAAAATCCTACCCAGCTGAGCTGCAAGACACTCAGCTTCAAAGGTGTGAGAAGTTTCCTTGCTGGAAGTTGTCCTCTCTCTCCTAGGAAGGAAGGAAAGTGTTTACAATTAACTAAAAGCTTTAATTTCCCCAAGTTTGGTCAGTTTTTTTTCTTGGACTGTAAAACCCCTTGATTTTACACTGAACTCGAATTTGGGAATTTTGGATTCAAATGGGTTCTTTTCTTCTTTTATTTTATTTCTTTTTAAACTTTTGCTATTGGGGATGATTTCTCAGACTTACTGAAATCAAAAGAAGTAATTCATCTTGAAAATACCAGGACTTTTCTATTTTATTTAAGTTACTGTTGTATTATATTTGGGAAGGTCTTTCTCTGTACAGAATATGGCAAGGCTTGATCAATTTGCAAATGCTTTCAAGCTGCCCAAATTTGTGGTTTTATATGGACACCAGACTTCTGCTGAAAGAGGTGCCATTAGCTCCTGGCCAGGTGTCACATATTGGTGTTGATTTAGGAGGTGCCTTCCATAAGCAGATAGTTTTGGGGGTTTTATACTTGTAAAAGCAAACAGGCTGGGTTATCCAAAGAAGGTGAAAATTTAGCAGCAGGGCCATGAATGTGCTTCTTCCTCCAAGAAGAGCTCAGCAGGAGGGGCTGGTGGGGAGCTCCAGAGGTCACCCCTCCATCGCCCACCCCGACCATGGGGTCCCCTCCGTGTAGCAGCTCCTGGACCAGGATGCTCTGCCAGCTCGAGTTCACCTTCGTCTTTATGAATAGTAATTGTATGACTGTTTTATGTCTGATTTGCTCCTGTCCCTTCCAGGCTGGCTGTATTTTAACTAGAAGTGGGGTTCATTAAATAGGGATTTAATCGAGAGCTGGTGGTTTTGCTCTTCGGTCTTTGGGTGCGGAGGGAGTTGTCTGTAGCGGAGCCTCCAAATGTGCTTACGTGCTTCCCAAGGCTTCTTCTTTATTAGGGAACTACAAAAGTAAGAAAAAAGGCAAGATTGACAGGTTACTACATAGACACCTACACGTAAACAGTAAATACTCCCCCTGGGTTCATGATGCTTTTCTGTTTGATAAAATAAACCAGCAATAGTTATCCTTGGTATTTAAAGCTATCTTTAAATATTCATGGAAAAGAATGGTAATTAGAAATAAAATTACGTGGCTCTAAGGTACTTCTTTGTGCTCAGCTTTTCCATGCTTTCCGCTGGTGCCGTGGAGTTTAGCCGGCAATTTACTGCTGCCGCGTGTCTGATTGAGATGTATCCCGCAGCCCCGGTGATGCGGGCTCCTGCCTTGCTGTGTCTCCAGAGCAGCTGGATCCTGGATGTCTAATTTTCGTTTGCTTGAGCAGTCAGTAGCTTGGCAGCCTCCGTTGGCTTTGAGTGTGGAGACGCGCCTGTGAATATGTTTCTGGTGTATAAACTGTAGAAGTGTAGAAGATTTGAATTCATGTGAAATTAGGGCCCGGATTTGTACGGTGCTGAGATCTCAGGATGCCTGAAAATGGGGTTGCTCACTGGAATATTTGACTTCAAGCTTTGCTTTTTTTTCACCTCTACATGGATAATGCGGCAGGGGATGAGGTTTAGAAGGGCTCCTTCTTGCTAAAGTGCCAGTGATTCTCTTCAAAAGGAAATCAGGAGTTTGTATTCAAGCAGGTTGATGCGAGGTGGTTCCTCTTATGGCTTTTGTTGTCCTGCTTTTTTAATCTCTTGGCTTTCCTTGAGCTAAGATCTTACGCAGTGCGTAGGAAAATGATGTCCCAGCCCTTTACTAAGTGAAACAAGCCCTAAAGTTTCATGAAAACACACCCTGGGTCTATAGACTTGCCATCCTTGGGTGGTGGCTAAGAAGGATTTGAATCTTCAGGTAGCAGTTGCAAATTTTGCTCGTGTTGGCAAGTCCTAGCACTTGGTGGAAAGATGGCTGTGAGTTCCTGGGCTACCTGGCAGTTCCCCTTTGAAGGTTTCTTCTCCCCTCTTTTTAGAGGCTTTTACCCTGGTAACTTTTGCAAAACACCACTTAGTGGCAGAGGTTTTTTTGGCTCCCCTCTGATCTGTGCGGCGCTATTATGGAGGCAGTCTTATAATCAATGTAATTGAAGATCAGAGTTAATGAGGACCTCTGTGCCTGCAAAATCCCCCAAGCGATGCTGGGCCTCAGATGTTAGATAAGGAAATGATTGGGCTGAACTGAAAATCTATTTGGCTAATTAGATGATGCATATTCCCAGGTGCCAGTGGGGAAAAAATGCATTTCACAAAATAAAGAAACGTAAGGTTTTGTAAGAAAACATTTTTGGCAGGAATTCGCTTCTGACTCTCTGGAGGGAGAGGGTGAGGGAGTGTCTCTGATTCGAGGCTGCTCCGACGAGGAGTTGTGTGTTGGGCCAGTTCTCCCACCTTCAACTAAAGAGGTGAGGTGGGAACATGCTACTGCTGCCCCTCCATGCCCTGACCTGGCATCCAAGTGTCTCACGGACACCACCTGCATCAGCTGGGGCAGCGATGCTTCAGATCAGAGGAGTTCCATTGGTCCATATTTCTGCAGGGATCTGGGAATCAAATCCAGCGTCTCGCGATGGATGGGCCAGGGGAGTGTCTGGGCAGAGGAGTGTCCCAGCTGGTGGGCCACTTGTTGGGGCACGTTTCTGTGGAGAGGAATGGTCAAATTAAGTTCTTTGGGTCCGAGTGTTGGTGAACTCAGTATTATTTTACTGATCTCAGCCTTGCAGCAGCTCCTGAAGAGTAGGATGTTCTGGTGTTGGACAAAAATGTATGTGAGTTTTTTTCTTTTTCCTTTTTGCACCCTCCTAACACACTCCTTTCCCATCCCCCAGGCAGCAGCTTCGTTGTGAGCGAAGGGAGCTACTTGGACATCTCTGACTGGCTTAACCCAGCCAAGCTGTCCCTCTACTATCAGATCAATGCCACGTCCCCCTGGGTGAGAGACCTCTGTGGACAGAGGACCACTGATGCCTGTGAACAGCTGTGTGACCAAGAGACAGGTAAGGAAGTGTGAAGACCTTGGAAAGCTTGGAGATGCGAGGGGGAAGGTTTGTCTTTGGGTATTTTAATGCCTGCTGAGCTCACCTCTGCTTTAGCCTGGTGTTTAGGGATGGAAGACCAAGAGGTTCCAGCAGGGTCACACAGTGCTGATCCCCACCAGCAAAGTAGAAAGAAGGTGGGCACAAGGATGGGGAGTTGAAATGGTGGACTTATCAGTTCTTTGGTGTGGCAGCTGCAGGCACATGGACTTTATCTGCTTCTGAGTTGTGCTATTTTGCTGTCCAGTCTGGAAGACCTACCCATGGGCTTGGCCCACCTCCATCCCTTTTAGTTTTTGACCATCCTGCCACAGTGCACCACATTTCCCATTCGTGCTTTTGGCTGATGGTCACCTCGATCACATCTCCGACCCTTCCTCGGGGAGTTGCAGAATCTGCCATCTGTCCTCAGCTGTAAATGACCTTTTTGCTGAGCGTCTTCTGCTGGCACTGTGGGGCAGCAGCCAGTTCTGCTGGGACTCTGAAATGTGGGGCTGGCCAAAAGAGAAGTGTCACCTTTCCCTTCTGGGTGACAAAGGGGGATCTGGAGTGTGTGGTGAGCCAGGAACACAGAAACAGCAAATGTGCAACAAATGAAGGAAGGCACGAGGGCTGCGTGGGTGGGAAATAAGTATGTGACCCCAGCCAACGGCTGGCCCTCAGGAGGTGGCATCTTCTCAGCTGGTGTGGGTGACAGGACCTTGCACAGGAAGGTGGTTTGGGGACTGTGCTGGTTTTTTGTGATGTGGGATGTGTGCCTTCTGCAGCGGTGAGCATCGCTGCTGCTCCCCAGTGCCTCCCCTCGGGTGGGATGCCTTCTTGGTGGGATGGAGACAAGTGGCCCTATTGCTCCTGGCATGGTCTTCAACTAAAGAGCGTGCAAACCCCCCTGTCTCCTCGCAGAGACGCGCTGTTCCCAGTTACCCTGGCTCTCCTGTGAGCTGCTTCCCTCCTCTCCTGGTAGTGAGCTTCTTCACCATGTGCTTGTGTGTGAGACTTGTGGCTGGGAGGAGGGATGTTGGTTTCTGGTTTTGCTGGGGGTTTTGGAGAGGGATGGCTCACAGAGGAGAAGGCTTTTTCTAAGCTTCCCACTGCCATGGACTGTGCTGTTAATACGTTAATAATAAGAAATTCTCCAGTCATGAACACACTGTGGGTTGGTGGGGGTGACCCTGTTTTCATCCCTCCCTGCTCAGCTGAGATCCATATAATGAACTTGGGTCTCAAAAGCTCATTTTCCTGGTCAAGACAATTTTTTCTTCTTAGCGTTCCTCTTCCTCAAAGCTTGTCTACACGGCAGCTCTGGCAGGCATCGCTGCAGCAGAATAATTGCTCTGGATGAATTCCCCGCGTAGACAAGCCCTGGACATCACCTACAGTCCCAAGGAGGGCTGGGAGGTGGCAGCAGCCACCTCGACAGATGGAGATGGGGCAGGAGGAGGCTCTTCTCATCCAGATGTCACGGAGCAGAAGGATGGTTCCAGGCATCGGCGAAATGCAGCCACCTCAGTGGGAGAGGTCTGATGTCTTCCAGGGGAGCAGGAGGGAAAAAGCCCTGCCTCCAGCAGAAACCGTGGGGAGACCGTATGGAGGCAGACCGTGACTCCCCCGTTGGAAGAGCCCTGTGGCTCCGCTCGCCCACCCCACGCCGTCCTTGGCACCGAGCAGGGCTGGTTTCATCCTCGCATGGCCTCTGCTGTGAGGAACGGCTGTTTTCCCGTGCCGGCCCAGCTGCTGCTCCCCCCCGTGTCCCCAGCTCACCGGAGCAGCTTGTCGCTCTTGTTGGATGCCCCACGCTTGAGCAGGATGTGTCAGATCTCGTTTGCAGGGAAGGGAGCGATGTTCGTTAGCCCAGGAGGTGCTCTGCTCCAGCACCACGCTGGATCCTAACCTCGCCAGCTGCTCTGCTGGGCCACGGAGATGCTGGAGGACTGGAGCCCCTCTGCCGTGAAGACAGGCTGAGAGAGTTGGGGGTGTTCAGCCTGGAGAAGAGAAGGCTCCGGGAAGACCCTGTAGCAGCTTTCCAGTACCTGAAGGGGGCTACAGGAGAGATGGGGAGGGACTCTTTATCAGGGACTGTAGTGATAGGACAAGGGGCAATGGTTTTACATTGAAAGAGGGGACACTGAGATGAGATCTCAGGAAGAAATTCTTTGCTGTGAGGGTGGTGAGAGCCTGGCCCAGGTTGCCCAGAGAAGCTGTGGCTGCCCCATCCCTGGAGGGGTTCAAGGCCAGGTTTGTTGGGGCTTGGAGCAACCTGGTCTGGTGGGAGGTGTCCCTGCCCAGGGAAAGGGGTGGGAACTGGATGATCTTAAAGATCCCTTCCAACCCAAACCATTCTATGATTCTGCAGCTCCCATCGCCAGTTCCCATCCTCCCAGCTGTGCCCGTGATGGGAGGTGAGGGCAGAGCAGCCTTGATCTCAACCTTCAGGCTCCTCACCCAAAATGTCCACCAGCTTCTTCCCTCTCTCTCCAGCCTGGGAGCTTCCACATGAATAAAGGAAAAGCTTTCTCCTGTCCATACCAGTTGGATCCTCAAGAGTAGGGTGGGACTGGCCAGTGGGGCTGCTGATTTTCAGAGCCTAAATCTAAGACCCCCCCCCGAGAGGTCCAAACTTCACAAGAGATGAGCAACCACCCACTGAAAATTAGGCCTTTGGAAGTAACTTCTTGACCCCCTGCCCCAGGACGTAGCCCCAAGCACCAGTTGTGGTCACCACCATTGACCAGCCTTTGGCTGGTGGGAAGTTTGCATGCTGGGCTGGGAGCAGACCGTAACTCCATGATACACTGCATGTATTTTTAGATTTATTTTTATTAATGTCATTCTATTTTTAAGGGTGATTTATTTTTATCACCACGAGAGAGGCAAGCTGGTCGTTTTACTAGGGGACATAAATCCTGCCTAGATTTCAACCTTTTCAGGTCAGGGATTTTATCATCTCGGTGAGCATCCCAAGGGATGGGTGCTGGGGGTTTCCCCTGCCCTCTGTCCTCTCGGACTGGGTGAAGCATCCATGAGGAGGATGGACTGAGGTTTGTCCTGTCTGGAGGATGAATGCCTTGAAGGTTTCTCCTGTGAAGAGCATTAGGGACAGCCTTGAGGTCCTCCAGCATGTTCACAGCTAATCTGACTTCAGCCTTCCCCCTTGGAGCCACTCTCTGGGGGGGTGTGGGCACAGCCTTGTCCCCAAGTGTCCTTGTTCCAGGGTGTAGGCAGAGCTCTGTGGCAGTGCCACGGGCTCCTGGCACATTGGGACAGAGGCCCCCAGGTCACGTATGCTCTGTCTGGTGACACTCAAGCTCTTACCCCTTCCCAGCACTGAAGACCTCTTGTGGGCTGGAGTTCTAGAGCAGATCTGTCCATAGGATGTGCTGACTCACGACTCCAGCCACCAAGTGCTAATTCAGTGTGAATAATAATCCGCACTGAAAAGCGAGGCTCTGAAACACTAGGAAATGCCAAAATACATTTTGCTTGCCTGACCTTAATTTGCCCTCCCTTGTGTCTTTGCCGTGTGACTCACTCTTTAATTAAATGATTGCTGCCCTCCTGACAAATTTCAAACCCGCGTTGCAAAGCACCGGCACATCAGAGCTTTTCAGAGGGAGCACCAACATCTGCACATGAGCAAAATGTCATCTTTCTCCTTCCCCTCTGCCTTGGAAACGGCCGAGTTCTTTGGTCTGACATGACTGCAAGTACGTTAAATAAATGGATGCTGCTGAGCATCTTCCCCCTGCAGATATTACACGGTGGCCGTGCCCCAGATGCCACGTCGGACAGGACAGGAACCTCTTGGGGGTCAGGATGCGGTCCTGGGCTGAAGAGGCTCAGCCGAAACGCTGCATCCTCTTGGCAGGTGCTGACTGTGCAGGAACGGGGGAGGTTCGTCGTCCTCTGGGACTTGCAGTCAGCTCTCCTCTCCCTCAGTGTTTCGCACAGATGTGGAGCACGTCGCCGAGGCCGCCCCTCCTACCACTCGCTGCGATGCCTCTGCAGAAAATCCAGGAGCGCTGCTTTTCCCGCTGGCCTCCCTTCCCAGCCCCCGGTAACGCTTATGAGAGCATCCGTTTTTCGGCGGCGTATGCAAATTCTGATTTGTGAGCACAATTACCTGCTTTGTATGCACAAAACCGATTCACTTGCACATTCGGCGGGCATCGCTTAAGAGACCTGCTGGAGAATCGGTCCCTTAGGGCCAAATGCTGGAAAAAACAGCCTCTGATTTTGTGCTGTCAGGCTTGCCAGAGCGGTGGCATAAAGGAGATGGATGGCTACCTTGATTAGCAGGTGCAAATGCGTTGAATTTTTTTTCCCCCATCTATAAATCAGGCACTTCTCCATCGAAATTCTCTCTTTTGCATCCGCAATTGATGGTAGCCCCCCCCCCCAGAGCAATAGGCACAGGCTCGGGAGGACCAAATGAGATGTGGTAGCCAAGGGTCTTTTCTGGAAATTGGCAGGAGTTAAAAAAAAAAATAAAAAAATAAAAAGGTTTCCATCATTTTCCAAATGGGCTAGATTGTCACCAGAGCCGCAGATGGTGTTCCTGTCCGGGTAGGACAGGGGTCTTGCGGGCAGGAGACAGATGAAAGTCATTTTTAAACAAAGCCCATTTTTTAAAGGCAACCTGTTAAGGGGATTTGGAGGTTGCAGAGCAGAGCATGTAAATCAAGAGATGACCCACCTTGGTGAGAGTGTCTTTGTATTTATGAAAACAGCCGTTTTCTCCGCTAGTTCAATTTAATATCATGCAGCTTTTGTGCACATCAAGTAATATTTGTTTGTTCTCGTGCACTTGTGCTATTTTCGCTGTTGGAGGATCCCAGTGTCTTTATTGACTTAGACTTTTATAAGATGAGGTTCTGTCTCTCTAAGGTATGTAGTTTAATAACTTGGTCAAAAACCATGTAATATACGATTTCTTTTCCTGTGGCGGCACAGCTTGCCTGGTGCACCAAGTAGGGCAGGAGGCAGTTAACTCCCAAGCTAATTTAGCTTCGGGCTGAAGTGTTATACATAAACAGCAATCAAAATGCATGCCTGCAAGGGGGCTGAGTTAAGGTTATCTGTGCTGTCTTTACACTCTCATTTTCTGCCATTAGAGTGTTTAATCCTGCAGCTGCTAATGTTCTTGTAATGGCATTTCTGTGCTTGTCTAAAGACCACGGAGAAGCGGGGAGAGGGGGAAGAGGAATGAGGTTTGCTGTTTTCCCCCTGGCTTGACCCGTCCCACCAGCGCTGCAGGAGGTGGCTTCTCGCCCCACCGTGGTCACTCTGGGATAGTTGTCACCCCAGAAGATGACAGCCATGGGATGGCAGAGCACCCTTGGTCCAGCCTCCAGACCTCTTGGTGTTTCCTTGCGTCAGCCGTGCACGTGTGCCCAGGGAGAGCTTCCTCGGTGGCTGAGCAGATGATAATGAGCATAAAATCCATGCAGAGCGCAAACCCAGACAGAATCCTTGGAAGTTAAGCTTACGCTTAAGTGCTGCGATGGATCTGGGTGAAGAGGGTGACTTGCAGCAGGGGAGAGGAGGAATAACTGTCAAATTAATCCAGGTTTTCCCTCCACACTCCGTGCCAGGTTGGCCAGGCAGGAGCTACCTTCCCCGTCTCATTCCTCGAGAGCTAAACTGCTTTAAGTGGAATCGCATTGCTCGTCAGGATGCAGCAGAGACTCGGGTTCGGAAGGTGCCATTCCTGAAGGCCAGGGACAGCAGATAGCAAGGGCGAGAAGAGAAGGTTTTCAGAGAGCTTCTCCGGGAGCTGGTGCTGCCACCGTGGTTGGTGGAGGAGCCTCAGCTGGGGTCAAGCCCAGCTCGAGGAGCAGCTCTCTGAAGACGCTTCACTTGTTCATCAAAGCTGAGAATGTAATGAACTATTAACACCCTTGGTCATCTGTTCCTTGAGTTTCATTTTCTCCAAATCTCTTTCTCAAAAGAGGCCCTGGCTCTGCTGTCCCACAGGGGCGCAGCAAGCTTTAAGGAAGGGTTTTATTGCAGGTTTTTTTTGACTTTCCTCTCATCTGTATCTCGACCAACAGGAAATCCTGGCTGTGGGAGCCAGGAGCCTTGTCCAGACGTGTGTCTTGCCCCATTCTTGTCATCACATTCCTGGGAACTGCTTCCCCCAGGGGACCAGCAGCGTGGCACCCAAGTGGCCACCATATGCTGCCACCTCTGGCAGCTGGTTTGAGGCTGGTGTGGGGAGCTGCCAGCAGATCATTCGGTGCTTTATTTTTATTTTATTTTATTTTGGCCATACCGCAGGCAGAGAAACTCCTATCTGGAGGAGGACGTGGTGGCTGAGATCTCTGGTGTGCTTCCTAGGGTTTGTGTTTCCCTGGTAGGGTGACGGGGGGAGGGCTGGCAGCAAGGAGGGGTGTTGCTGTGGGGGGTCGCTGACACCTCCTGATGGGTTGTCACAGCTCTGGGGTGGGCTGCAAGGGTGCAGCCAGGTCTGCCTTCACGCAGGTTGCAGGAGGCAGAGGGGGAGATGAGCCAAGGCAGCGAGCATCACACATGGTTTGGAGATGGTGGACAGGACCATTGGACCACGGTGTATCCCAGAGTTAGCCCCACAGCATCCTCTGCCACCGAGGATCCGCAATGGGGAGGAAGAACAGGTTGTGAGAGATGCCCGTGGGGTCACAGCGTGCTCTTGGGGTGGCTGAAGGACACGGGGTTTGATTCACCCTCCTCAAACTTTCTGCGGATGCTGGATGAAGAGGTGGTTTCTCTGCCAGGAGCTCAGAAACCTTTCACAAAGGATAAATCGATGCGGGGCTTTCTCTGGACGTGGACGGGACTCTGAGGCCTCAACAGCTTCATTATGGGAGGTTGGTGGCCATGGCCGTTGGAGGGATGAGGTGACTTGTGTTGATATGTTGGTGGCTTGTGCCGTGCAGCTGGTGCTCAGGGCTGCTGCTGCTGGTCCTGGGCATTGCCACCACCTTGCAAGGGACCTATTGGGGGACAGCAGAGCTGGGGACAGCATGGGGTGTCCCGTATGGTGGCAGGAGGCAACCCATGAGCCCAACATGGGAACACCCAGATCCTTTGTGTCCCCGTGTGGTCTCCTGGGCAGCAGCTCTTGCTGTGGGCAGTGGTGACAAGGGGACATGGCCCTCGCTGAGCACCAAGCTGGTGGCAAGGACAGCAGTGCCCGGCTGGGAGATGCCATTTGCATCCGCCTTCGCTCCTGGCCGGGGGAGTTGGGCCACGCAGCTCGAGCTGCTGATGGGGGCTGAGGTTTTCCATCCCTGTGGCAGGGAAGGAGGGGGGACCCCCCAGTCCTCCCTCCTCGGAGCAGGCTGGTAACCCTGGAGATGGCTCCGCGCTCGCCCAGAAGAGAGGGGCTTTGTGCCGCGGCCCCGCAGGGAACACTGGAGCAGTCAGGGCTGGCGGGGCGTCAGTCGCCGTATTCAACGGGCACCTCTGTTCGCCAAAAAATGCTTGGGCCTCGGCTTGCCCACCCTGTGCCCACCTCCCTCTGCAGACCCTTTCTCCTCCCGTGGTTGGAAGGAGGAGAAGCAAGAGGTGGTGTTGGAGGGACAGCTGCGGGGACACCGGCCGGGATGGGGATGGAGGACAACCCGGCTGGGCTGGGGAAGAGGGGCTGCTGCTTCCCGGCTGGAAATGGGGAGAGGGGAGCAGGGGAGGGTGGAGAGCTGTGGGTGCTGCTGCCTTCCCGTGGCCTCGGCCCTCCTACATAGCTGTCTGTGTCACGAGAATAATGCACGTGTTTTCTGAGCCTCTTGCTGGAGCGGTGGTGTTGCATTTTCTGGTTTATGCACCTTCTCTCTGCAGCGGCAGAGGTGTTTTGTTAAATAACACACTGGACATACAGCACGGGGACCTCCAGAGCTGAGCATCGGGATGCGCTCTCGCTAAAACTGAGCGAGCAGTGATCCCTCCTTTTGTTATAACAGCTCAAAGTTTGCCGTGGATTATCCTACCCGATTTGTGGGTTAAGAATCTGAAGGAAGAGGAAGGTCCCTGTGTTTTCACCTGGGGCAGGGTGCGGGTTGGTGGCGGTGGAAGTAGGATGCTCATCACAGGGGTTTGTAGATCCTGATGCCTTTGTCCTCCCGCCGCAGCCCCAACGCAGGACCTGGGGACGTTGTGTCCGGCTTCAGGTGAGGTTATTTGTCAAACTTGGCTATTTTAGTCGACTCTGGCTTTAAGTTCAGGTTGAATCTTAACTTAGCTCAAGCGGTGCTGAGCGGATACCTTCACTCATCTCAGAAGCACGGGGGATTTAGCAGCTCTGAACAAGGGCCTTGTTTCGGCTTTTGATGGTTTGGGGTTTTTTTTAATGGCATCTTGAAATCCCTTTAGAAAATGCACTTAACCTAAAGAGGAGTCAGAGGTAACAGGAACCCTGATTCCTGCCACTCTGGGGACTTTACCAGCTGTTTCTTGCTGTGTGATCAGTCCTGCTCCCCTGGCTGGGGCTGCCTCAGCGTTGCACCCAGGGAATTTGGGGACAGACTGAAAATACCAGAGTAGCTCAGGAGGCTGAAAAAGGAGAGTGGATGCTGTCAGGGAGAGAGCAAAAGATGAAAACCTGTAGGAGCACAGCAGGTTCTGCTGAGGTTTTTTTTTGGAAACCCCACCTAATTGCCTGTTCGTGGTTCTAGGTACAGAAATAGCTCCTAAACCATCTGGAGATGGAGTCCCTGCTCCTCCAGCAGAATGCCATCCCGAGCTGGGAGAATTCCTGTCCAATTTCTAAAACTCTGCCCAAAGCGTGCAGATCTCCCTGGGGAAAGCAGGTCCCGAGTGGTCCTGGTGAGGGGTAGGTCCCTGCAGTCCCTGTGCCCTGGGTGGCTTTCCCCGGTGTCCCACCAGATCTCCTCCCCAGCCGGCACCGCCGCTTGCCCTCTCGCTTACTGAAATAAACCTCCCAATAAAGCTCCCAATAAAGCCTCAAGCACCGGCTGTAGCTGTTGAAACTCCGGGATTGGAGTCGATAAAATCAATATTTCTGCAGGTTGATGGAGTTTCTCCGCCCGACGCCAAACTGGTGGAGCAGTAAACAAACCGGCGGACAAAATAAAACCCTCCTGCGTCGCGGGGAAGGGGTTCGCCGCCCGGCACCTCCAGCCGTGGATAAAGAGGGAGGCGTTTGGGCTGTTGGATGCCAACCTCTGGGGGTGGTTTTTTCCTTCCTTGCTCTAATTTCTGTGGCAGGAGCTGAGCGCGAGCCGGTGCCCCAAGACTCCCAGCTCTGCTTCGCAAGCACTTTGAGCCGTCTCTCATTTGCAGAGCATATATTTGTTGTGTAATAAGCGCCAGGAATTAATGATCCACGGCAGGGCTGGGGAAACTTGCGTACTAAGCACCCAAGGAAAAAAAATAACTTTTCTTTTTTTTAAAATCACTGATGGAGCCATTAGGACCCGTGTTTTCTTGCAAGGAAACCGCCCCAGCCCCCGGGCATGGCTGAGCTGGAGCGGGGGCTAGAGCTGCCGTCTCTTTCCCAACTCCTTCCCTTTGGAGAAGCAATGTTCCTGCCGCTCCCGTTATGAATCATGAGGTTAGCAGCTTTTGACAGATCATAAATCAGTGCTTCGAAGTCGCTAGGACAAATCCCAGGACATTTAATCTTTAATATTAGACGTGTTTAAGGCAGTGAATATTTCATGAAGGTGCTGTTGCATTTTAGCACATCATTAGCTGTCTCTTTCTTTTTTCCCCCCCTTTTTTCCTTTTTTTTTTTGCCGCCGCCTCCCCCTTTCCAGGCGGCTCTTCCATAAAAATCTCAGCGGTTGAGCCCCCCTCTCTCTCTCCCTCTTGACAATAAAGCTCTTTACTGTAATCCCTGTGAGGCATTTTAAGGACTTGCTTGAGATCCCGATGAGCATGCAGGTACCTGCCAGTCTGCATTACCCCATGATGGGGGTACCCCCCCTGCCCCCAGCATCCTCCCCAGGCCCCCACCTCTGCTGGTGTTTACAGCTCAGCCTGCCCTGCCGTCAGGCGCGATGGGGAGAGGAAAGGAGGGGTGGGAAAAGAAAAAAAAAAATCCATCGGCAGGAGCTTGTAACAGAAACTCCACGTGCAAATCCAATTAATCTTTTGATTTTGCTGGTTTTTGCTCCGGGTTATGTATTTCTACCAAACACGGAATCAATTTGGGCCAAGCGCAGTCGGGTTTCTGGTGTGGGAAATGTCTTCTCCTGTTGTTAAAAGGGTGTAACAGGGTGAGCCAGCACCCAGAGAGAGAAGGGGAGCGGGGATGAGACCCGCTCAGCTGCGGGACAGGGGCATGGCATGGGCACTGCCCATGGAGGATGCAGGTAGGAGGTTTCGGCATCCTCCTGCGGGAGTTTGGGATGCCGTCTGCCATCCCATCACCGTGTGAGGTGGCAGGAGCAGGGGTGGGAAGGGAAGGTGGCCTGGATGGGTCAGGAGCATTTCCCCACCTGGGAGGTGCACAGAGGGGGACACTGGCTCACCCTCTGTGACCGACACCTCACACGAGGTCATGGTCCCTGCTGTGGGGTGAACCTCTGGCCCCAGAGCAGCCCTTCTGCCAGGGACAGGGCTCAGCAGGACAGGGCAGGGGCTGGATCCTGTGGGGAGCATGAGCTGTTCTTGGAGGCCATCAGGCAGAGCTTTGCTGAGCCGGGGTAGCTGCAGAGCTGCACAGAACACAGGTTAAGGACAGACCTTTTGTATCCTGAAATCCCATCCCTACCCACCATGGGTGCTACGTCATGTAACCCCCTCCGGAAGAGCTACATGTTTCTTGCAGCTTTCTACATCTCCTTATCTCCTCCTCTGCATCTCCTGGAGGTTTCAGAAGAGTCCAAAGTGCTCCAAATCCACATCAGGGACCAGGAGTGGCCGTGAACTAGCAGAGATGGGGAGGATGGCCCGACGCCATGGTTCCTGATGTGCCTCTGGGGCAGAGAGATATCTCATCTCCCCCTCTTCTCTTTAGGAGAGTGCAGCTGCCACGAAGGCTACGCCCCAGACCCCGTCCATCGCCACTTGTGTGTGCGCAGCGACTGGGGACACAGCGAAGGGTGAGTGGTGATATGATGGTTTGCTCTCTCTGGGCTCCTGCATTGGTGAGGAGCCCAGTTCTCCTCCCCAGCGGCCATCACCAGCACCAAAGACCAGGTTGTGCTGCTTTCCCTGCTGTGTGATGTGCCACAGATGTTCTTTCCCTCTCTGTCCCTCAGGCCGTGGCCCTACACGACACTCGAGCGGGGATATGACCTGGTCACAGGAGAGCAAGCGCCAGAGAAGATCCTCAGGTGAGTCAAAGGAGTGTTCAGCTTGGCCATCTGGGAGGGGAGAGCCAGTGAGGACATCCCAGCAGATGCTGCCTCTTGGTCAGTCCCGGCTGTCTTCTTCTGCTGGCTGGGGGACACCAATGTCATTTGCCTTTGACAGACCTGAAGGCTTTGTCCATATTCTGCAGGAGGGGAAGGGTTTCCCTCTTGTCCCCTTGGCTGGACCCAGCTCAGCAGAAGCAAGGATGGTGCATGCATAAAGTCATGCTGAACCAAAAAGAAGAGCTTGACCATCCCCACATTCTCCCTGCCACATCTCTAGCTATTCCTCTCTCATTTGGATCTCAGGTCCCATGGTGCCACCACTGCTCTGCCTTCTAAGCGGTCAGGTGCAATTAGAGGGCCACCGTTTGCTGTGGACGCTGAGTTCTTGTATGACACATTTGTCCTTATTCCAGGTCCACCTACAGTTTGGGTCAAGGCTTGTGGCTGCCTGTCAGTAAGAGTTTCGTGGTGCCCCCCGTGGAGCTTTCCATCAATCCTCTCGCCAGCTGCAAGACAGATGTTCTGGTGACGGAAGATCCAGCAGATGTCAGGTAGGAAGCAGATTTCTCGTTTTCACTCACGCTTGAGTGACTACACTGCTCTTTAAATTGTTATCGAGGATGCAGTAATTTCTATGATGATAAGTTTGATTAATTTTCTGCCAATAAGAAATCTGATGTGATAGCTCTCCAGGCTTTTTTTGGTCCTGATGGGTCTAGGCCAGGCTTGTGTATATAGCTCCAAAGTCTGCCAATCCAGGCAGGTAAATTGGCATGAATCTCTGGCAAGGCAATTTAAAAAGTGGCTTAAATCTAACGTTAGATTGTGTAGCTTAATTTGATGTATTTACCAGTATGGAGGTGCTGTCATGTTTCAGAAACTCATACATATATCACATCCACCCAGCCCTGGAGAGTCTTTTGTGCTGCTCATGGAGGGCCAAGGTCAGACCCTGGTGAAAGGCTGTGTTACTTGTCCATTTTTTCTACAACTAGAGGGTTTTTTCCCTTCCTCGAATTCAGAAAAGGCACAGATATTTCTCTGGCTCCCCCGTTTTGGCCAGTTTGTGTTTTAATCATATGTCATTGGACTTGTGACAGTCTAGTTCAGGAGTGGGACCTAAGAGGGCATTGCAGGAGGGGAATTGCCCTGGTGGAAGGAGAGGCTGTTTGCTGGGAGACCGGGCTGTGGGTGGGCAAAGGGGGGGTCCCTTGGAGAAGGAACCAGGCAAAATGGTTGTCCTCTCTGCCCCAGATGGAAAGGGAGCAGCAGCCTCTGCTTTGGAGGAGAGCGGTGGTGGTGATTGTCCTCCTCTGCCTGGTTTACAAGGGTTTAACTGTAAACTACAAGGGGTTTAACCCTTTAATTCCTAAGGTATTCAGCGTGTATTCCCCTCTCCCCCATTAAATTAAGGTTGAACCTGTGATCACTGGGTGCCAGGGAGACTCCGTGATCCCTCTCTCCCTTCTCGCTGCCTTCTCCCATTGACTCGACACAAATTTCCTGACTTACTAATTCTTGTCTGTTGTGAATCACCTTCCTGGGCACCAGCAGGATCCTTGTATCTCCCAGTCCCTTCTGTCTTCTCTTTTCCCAGAGCAATGGGAACGGTGTGGTGGATTTCCATTCTTCTGTCCCGTCATCATGAGTTTTGGCAGGGCTGTGGTTGGAGCAAGTGCCTGCAAAACCTCTGGCAGAGCCAGGACTGGCAGCCAAGAGGTCCTCACTTCCAAGAGTGTTTTTGTTGCTAATTAGTGCTTGTTCCCTCTCCTGCAAAAAGAGATGGATGGTACATATCTATCACAATTCAGCTCTCTGAGGGGCGTTGTTTTCCTTGTCTGCAGAAGACTACTGCTTCCCATTTGAGAAGGGGAAGGGTCGCCTTGTTGTACGTTAACATTTTTCAAGCCCGAATACCAGGAGTACATTATTTCTTTCTTGCCTCCTCACATCTTCATTAAAAGTACCTTAGCAAAGCCTAAGGAAGCTTGCACTCTGCTCCAGCGCAGTCATTGTCTCTGGGCTCTGATCCTTGTGGAGGAATCTCGGGATGGATGAACTCCAGGCAGGAGGAGGGGAGGGTCCTGGCACGGAGACGGTTGCCTGCTTCCCTCCTAAATGAAACCCAGCCTGAGAATTCCCGGTATAAATATTGGAGTGACCCAGGTAGAATAAGGGAGGCGAGTTCATGGCGCTTGTATCTTACATACAGGAGATGCTAAATTATTAAAACTTTAATAAACGTAATAATAAATATTTGATGTTGAATTATGGAAGGTTTCACAGATACAGTGAAAACGGAAAAGCGATTTATTATTTCTGCATCAGAACTTAAAACACTTCTCAAAGGGGGATCGGGCTGCTTGCCTGGGGTCCCGAGCACCCTGGGGTGGGTGGAATCCAAGGTGATGCCACTCAAGCAGAGCGTGGTGGTGCGGGGGAGCTAATATTAGGGCTGCTGGCAGTGAGAGGGGATGCTGCTTGTTGGTTGTTCATGAGCATCGTGTTGGCCCATCTCTGAGAACCTCTTCTGAGGTTCTTGGGTGCTTTCACGCAGCAAGAAAGTCACTTTTAGAGCTGTTTATCTTGCAGCCTCTTTTTTTTTGTCTCCTCTGGCCTAAGACAAGTGCTGGTAGCTTCTCCAGAGAGCAGTAATGCAGCAGTTTTGGTGGTTCAGATGTCCGGATGGTGACCTGTAACATCAGACCTACCATCGGAGGTAGGTGCTGTCCATTGTGTAGATGTTCAAACACAGCCATCCCTCTGCCTGGGGAAGGACCCGTTCCCCGGGCTGTGGGAGCGTGGTGACACTGCTGTCCCTCCATGCTGGCAGCTCCTGCAGCACATGAACTCTAAGACCATCACGTCCCCGTGCCAGGGGGCAGATCCTGGGCTGTATTCCACCAGCTGCAACACGGCCACGTCTCCGCACCTGGAGTGCCCTGTTTGCTGTCCTGTAACGCTGTGATGGCAGCTCAGTCCTGGCTTTCTTCTGTGTCTTTAATAACGAGCGTGCTGCATTCCTCCAGACCTTTCATTAGTCTGACACCTTTTGGCTCCGGGGTCGCTCGTCTTGAAGAGTTTAATGGAGGGAAATTGCAGAAAGCCTGGTTTGGAGAAAACAAGTGATGAAGTCTTTACAACTGCCAGGGTTAAAGGTTCGAACGTGGCCTTGTGTTTTTATGAAGATGCTTGAGGCTGCAGAAGGGAGAGGTGGGGCTCTGCCTTCCAGCGGCTCTCCAGAGAAATACCAACTCCCCGCTGCTCCTTCTCCGGGTGTTTCACTGCCAAGGGGTGTAGCAAGCTCCACCACAGGGCTTTGGTGGATGGGAATGAAGGACCCAAACCTCCTCCTGCTGCTGCAGCCAAGGTGTTAGAGAAACGTCCTACAGGCAGGAGCCAAGAGGTCTCTGTGCAAACATCCCACCAGGGATGCTCCCACGTGTGCTGGGGCGTGAGTGGGGACAGGTCTTTGCATGCAGAACTCGGTGGTGGAGGGTTTAGGGCTGTGCATCATAAATTAAGCACGAGGGTACTTAGAGTTAATGAAACTTATATGTATAATTTATCAGTAACCATATTGAGCATCCCCTCCTCGACCCCAGAGTCTGATCCTCTGTACGGCGACCGCGTTGGTCACACGGCTGGGATCGTGGCAGCCACACTAACAGCGATGTCTTTGCTGGTGTGACATCAGCCAGCAGTGCTTTGGGGCTCTCCCCGTGCTGGGAAGCCACTGGCTTGGACTGGAGCCCACATCCCAGGCTGGGCAGTGGCGCATCCCCTGCCAGGACAAGAAATACCTGCCCGTCCCACCTTGTCTGGCTTGTCTTCAAGACTCCCCATTGCTCCCATCCCTCTCTCTTTTCTCTAATTCTCCCATAACCTGGTGGTAAACACAGTAGTCCTTTTTTTTTTTTATTAAACAAATTACTCTGAGGTGTTTAATCCTTCTGCTGGCTGTCCCTGGACGCCT
Organism: Calidris pygmaea; assembly: GCA_003697955.1. NCBI lineage: Eukaryota > Metazoa > Chordata > Aves > Charadriiformes > Scolopacidae > Calidris > Calidris pygmaea. The sequence continues at coordinate 1,119,558 of QJSC01021634.1, read as the reverse complement.
TGCTGTCTCTTTTTGGCTCTGTAGGAGGTACCGATTGTCCTGTGGGACCAGGAATCCCTATAATAGAGCAGCTTACACTGCTCTGCCCTGTCAGCAGCTCACGGGGAGGATCTGCACCCGCAGCCCCTGGGTCCCACCACCATCAGCACCGAGCATCCCTGTGGGGGATAACAAAAGCATCCCTTGGGACACAGCCGTCTGCAGGGGACCAAAAGGGGAGACACCCTGGGTGGCAGAGCATGGTGCTGGCAAACGCCTGGTGGTCCAGGTTCATCGTGCCACCTGCTCTGCAGAAAAGTTGATAATTTCTGGTGAGCAGAGATAAATCAGAGGCACGAGCCTCAGCTGCCGCCTGACATGACATATAGCTCTATCGTTATGGCAACCATAGAAACAAATAAAATCCTTGCCTTCGCTTGACAAGCCTTTGAGATGTCCTGATGGAGAGACAAGTGTTCAGCAGCAGAATGAATTCTCTTGAACTTGCTGTCGATTCATCTTCGTTTTGCTCCCAAGTGAGCCCCTTTGCTCTCTGAATTCTTTGCCAAAGTGCAATCAACTCGATTTTTTTTATTTTTTTATTTTACTTGTTTGTTATTTTATTTTCAGTTCTCTCTGCGGCAGAGAGCTCTGCTCCCCAGCTCTGTGCCCACGTGCATCCCGTCTCGTGTCGAGGACAGGAGCTGGGCTTTTGCTCCCTGCCGGTGGCTTTCCCCGGCTCAGCCCTGCCGTGTCCTCGTGCCACCACCGCTGCCCCAGGCTTACAGGGGTTTTGCAGTGATTTTTTTGCAGGGGTTTTGCAGTGATGTTGACATTTGTGATTTTGCGAGTCGGTGCTGAGCGCTGTGGCGTGACGCTCCCGTGGAGCGGAGGAGGATGAAAAGCGAAGTGGATGATGAGAAAGGCAAAGGGAGCCTGGGCCAGGAAGGATCTTTGCCGTGGTCGTGCTGTCACAGCAGCAGAGCTCGTCTGCCCCATGACTTACAGCCTTGTGCCTTGTCCGCAGGAGCACAGGACAACGGGTGCTGCTGCAGATGAGCACCACTGAGGCTCAGGAGTGGGTCTGAGCTGGTCCCCCTTGGGCAGGATTGCTGGTGGGGAATCATAGAATGGTTAGAGTTAGAAGGGACCTTAAAGATCATCCAGTTCCAACCCCCCTGCCATGGGCAGGGACACCTCCCACTAGAGCAGGTTGCTTGAAGCCCCCTCCAACCTGGCCTTAAACACTTCCAGGGATGGGGCATCCACGACTTCCCTGGGCAACCTGTTCCAGTGCCTCACCACCCTCACAGTAAAGAATTACTTTCTGGTGTCTAATCTAAATCTCCCCTCTTCCAATTTAAAACCGTTAGCCCTCGTCCTGTCGACAGGAATGGGCAGGAGCGGGCACCCTGCCTGCTCTTCTTGCCATGTGGTGCAGGAGATGCTGTGGGAACTTAGCCTTTTTCCCCCCTTTTCTGTCTCCCGCAACAGAGCGGGCTGTGATTTCTGGGTGCTCGATGCTGGAGGGAACCTCAGGCAGGAGGTGAAGGGAGAGGAAAAACCCCGTTTTCGGGGTTTCCAGGGAGCTGCCAGCAGAGGTTCTTGCTCTTTTGGTGCCAACAAAGCGGCGGTGAGTGGCCATCAGCAGGTTTCCCGTGATGAATGGGCGGCTTCACGTGATGGAGCAAATTGATCATCGCATCACCCGGCACAACTTACTCATTTCTGCAAAGCGGGCAATTCATTACCGCCCGCATCGCAGAGACACCGTCGTTCCCGCAGATAACGTCCCTGCCGCTCTGGCCCGGGCTCCTTATCACCCCAACACGCCGTCGTCTCGCAAAAAAGTGGTGGAGAAGCAGCTTGCAGTGCTCAACACGGGGATAACGGCAGCCTTTGGCCTCATCCTCTGGAGGGAGAGGACAGATGCTTTTGCAGAGAGGCAGGCACCAGCCTGTCTGTCAACTCAGCATCATCCTGGCTGCTCACCGGGATTTTTCCTGCTCCCTGCCCTCCCGCTTTGATTTATGAGAGCAGGTTAGAAGAGTCAGGTATGTCTCCCTTGGCCACGTGGTGACTAAATGGTGACGGAACCTTGGGGCAGCCGCCGAAGGATGTGAGCAGCAAAATGAGGGGAATTACGGGAGAGGTGAGGTGGGGAAGTAGGGGCAGAGAGGGAAGTAGGGAAAAAATCCCCAAACTTGAGCTGAAATCACCCAGGGAGTATCTAGGGTGGCTAGATACTCAAATCAGAATAGATAGATACTCAGAATCAAAACGTGGGTCACCCAGCACCTCTGGGAGGGTGCAGGGACCTCACTGCATTTTTGAGGTGTTGCTGCTGGGCTGAAAAACTGCACAGAAAATGATTGACCCCCTTAGGGGCAGTGGATGTAAATTTGGACCTGGCTCGTAGGCAAATCCATCACAGGGAGCACCAGCAGCAGCTACAAGTTTGGCAGCTGAGCGATTGCTCTTCCTCTCGTCCATGGAGCCACAGAGCCCAGGAGGGAAAAACAACCCAACAAGCGAACAGATTTTGTTGATATATTTATTGAGACAATTAAAAAAAAAAAAAACTCCCTGCAGCTGCCAAATATGTAAATGCCGTCTCACACCCAGAATGATTCCTCATAGTGTATCTGGGATCTCCCGTCACAGAGTAGGGTTTGGCATTGGATTCTGCAGCTGCCCCTGATGCCAGATCTGCTACTGGTAGCTGTGTGTCTGTCCATCCAACCACCTGGAAACACGACATCCATCCATCCATCCATCCATCCATCCATCCATCCATCCACCACCCAACCTGCTCCATCGCTGGTGGAGCAGGGTCCCGTGTTGCTGGGACAAGCAGCGAGCACAGAGGGTTTGGAGGGCAAAACGGGCTCTAAAATACTGTGCTGATGTGTGGTGCGTTAGCAGGAAGGATGCTTCAAGGAGGTGAAATCAGACCTTGGGTTTCTTCAGTAAAAGGAGTTCTCCCATCCCTGTTTGATGGTGTTATTTGTTTTTATGTCCCCTGCCTTTGCTTGCTGTTGAGCATTGACCGGAGCTTTGTAGCTTTGTGCTTTGTAGCTGCCTGTTCAAAGTGTAGCCCAGTGGCCTCTCTGTTTATACAGCCTGTCTGTACTATTTTTCCCGAATTACACTTTTTTTCCCTCCCTATTTAAGTTTTATTACTTACGTCTTTGTGTGCGTCTCCTGCCCGTGAAGGAGACTGGAAGGTTTGCAGGTGGGAGAGGGACCAGGAGGTTCATCCCCTGGCCAGGACAGGCGTGGCTGTGTGGCAGCAAGGTGCTGGGATGGCAGGGACTCATGCCAGGCTTGAAATAGGGAACCTCTGCTCTCCTCCTCCTCCTCTTCTTCTTCCTCCTGTGCTGGGAAAGGATCCGCGGTGCCTTTGGAAGGGGTCAGGTCGCTGGGGGTGGACAGGATGGACACAGTGGTGCCAGGGGCTGGTTTGTAGTGCAGGTACTTGAGCCACAGCAAACGCAGAGAATTTGGGGTCAGCTCTGCCCTCTCCCATTTCAGAAGAAGCCGACTCACAGCCCCTTCACCCGGTGCCAACCGAGAGCGTGTGGCTGCCCAGCCCGTGGGCTGGGGCTGGGAGCTGCACTCGTGGGTCGCTGGGGACAGGAGAGGGACAGTGGAGGAACGAGGACGGTGGCAGCGTCAGGAGGGACAGGATTTCCTGAGCACTTGGGGAAGGATGCTCTCAGTCCCTGCCCTCTCTCCCAGGGCTGTCCTCAGCAACTTGGTCCTTGAGGCCCCGAGATGCTCCAGGGCAGGGTGGGACAATGGTCTGGATGCTCAGCTGTCCTTCAGCTTAGCTGTGTCACTGGTGGGTATGGTCCTGGATGGGGCAGTGACATTGGGAAAAGGTTGATACCTTTTCTTCAGCTATTTCTTAATGCAACTTAGTGGAAAGTTACCATCCACAAACCAGTTCTGATGAGATCTCAATTGCCTTGAACTCACCCGACATGGACCGTGTCTGCTCCTCCTTTCTCATGTTTCTCTCCCGTAACTACCGTTGGATCACTTCATCCAGAGGACAAAGCCCATAAAATCCACAAAACGTTCCTGGGAGAGCACCAGGGACCTGCCACAGGCTCCGCAAGTGGCATGGAGAGGAGAAACCATCTCGGCAGAGGTGAACGGGATGGAGGTGAACACGAACAGGGCAGCTTTGTCCTTGTGCTTTAAGACACTGTCCCTTACAGGCTTGGAAAGGAGTCCTGGAGAAAGTGGACCCCTAGGTGTATTTCTTCAGGTTTTTTTTTAATTGCTGAAGGGAAGGGGGGATGCACGTGGTGCTGCAGAGGAACCTTGTTCTCGCCGTGGGGGGACAAGGGAAAAACTTCTGTGCAAACCAGACAGAACCAGGGGAAAAGGCTCCCGTTCAGCTTTCACCCCGGGGTCGGGCACCGGGGCAGCCGCCGGCACGGCCAGCAAACCGGGACGGCCGCGCTCTCTGAAGACAAATGAAGTTAATTAGTTTCAGCTCCTGCTCCTGAGCAGTCGGGGCCCGGGTGCTATTTCGGCCGCGGTGGACTCGGTACGGTGCCCTGCCGCCACGGCTGCTGCCCCGGGGGGGTTTGCTTCGCTCTGGGATGTCACTCCGGCTCTTGGGGTGATTTATTAGGGCAAAATGCCCTCTGTTCCTCCCGCCAGCCTCGGCAGCCATCGGTGCAGCACTTCCCAGAGTAACTTTGCTCAGGCCGTGCTGGTCCTTGTCATTCCTGGCAGTTTCCAGATGCTCTGCAGGCTCCCCCGTACCCCTGACCTGCAGGCAAAGGAGCAAAAGCAGCTCCAAATGAAGTCAGAAGGACTGAAAAGCTCAGCACGAGGTTTAGAGACAGCATCGGTGTTGCAGAGAGCAGGGGACCGTGCACCCTGTCTGGCGTTGCCCGTTGGCTCAGAAAACCCTTCCGTGCTTTGCCGCAGCCGGACCAGACCCCGCATCCGCTGCACATCGTCTGCCCTCGGTCTCCCCTTTGCCCAGGTTTGGCATCGTTGCCCCTTTTCTTTTTTATTTGAGTTTATTTGCTGCTTGCTCAGCTCCTCCTTTTCCGATTTAGATGTTTATAAATACCTGCCCCATCTTTCTCCGCTCTCCTGAAATAGGGCTGCTGGCTACGGAGTGAAAAGCAAAAGCTTTCTCTACTTTTTCTTGCTGCTCTGTGTTTAAAGCCCCAGGGGGCGCGGGGGGCGGCGATGCTTTCCTGGGCACTACGCTAGAGTGCATTAAGCAGAATGTGGGGTTTTTTTGAGGGACTAATTCAAAGAGCAGCGTAAAGCTGGAGAGGTTTGGAAGGAGAGCTGGGGAGCGAGCAGGATTAAAAAAAAAAAGAATCAAGAAAATTAGGTGAAGTCTTGCAAAAAAAAAAAATTAAATAAATAAAAATCCCACCTTGGGAATTGCCCTGCTTTCACTGCCTGAAGAATTATTGTGCCATAATCAATTCAGCTCTAGACATTTCCTGTGGTGTTTTTGATATAATGAGGTGCTATTGGCTGCAACCAAGTGCCTTTTATCACAACGCAGATGGGTGCAGTTGGGGACCTGGTGGCACGGCGTGCTGCAGGCTGGGCCAGGCTTGGGGCTGCGCTCCAGTGGGGCTGGGAGGGAGGGATGGGGATGAAGGTCTTGATGGACCACAAGGTCTGTACATATTCATCTAGCTCATGGTTCCCCTCCTCTGGAGGAAATGCATGTCTCTGGTATTGAGCAGGTTTTGGAGGAGAGGTATGTGAGGGGGTGAAGAGCCCCCAGTTGTATCTAGGGCAGGTTCAGGTCTGTTGGTATCACGACTGGATGGTTTTTGAGGGAGAACATATTTGTGTCTCCTGCAACCAGGCTCAGGGCTGGGCTCCAGCAGGACTGGAGGTGGCTGGGAGGGAGGGATGGGGTTGAGGGTGTTGGTGGACCTCAATGTCTGTACCTATTCATCTAGCTCATGATTCTTCTCCTCTGGAGGAAATGCACGCGTCTGTTATTGAGCAGGTTTTGGAGGAGAGGTATGTGAGGGGGTGAAGAGCCCCCCGTTGCATCTAGAGCAGGTTCAGGTCCGTTGGTATCATGGCTGGATGGATTTTGAGGGAGAACATATTCATGTCTCCTGCAACGAGGCTCAGGGCCGGGCTCCGGGAGGGCTGGAGGTGGCTGGGAGGGAGGGATGGGGGTGGTGGTGTTGATGGACCACAAGTCCATCATGACTGGATGGTATTTGGGGGAGAACATATTCATATCTCCTGCAACTGGGTGTTGCACGCTGGGGTTGGTCCCAGGCATCCCATAGCCAGGTCGTTCGGTGCCAGTCACTGTTATTTCACACTGTAGTGTCCCCCAGTGCTCACCCTCCTGGCTGGTGGCCCTGCCATGGGCTGTCCCCCTGTCACTGCCTCGCCACGTCCATCCACCCCAGCCCTGCCCCTGCCCTGCTGTGGGGCTCAGCTCCTCGGGAGCCACGCTGAACCCAGCAGCACACAATTAAACACCAGCTAATACTTCCCTGCTACTGCGGAGGGCTTAAAATGACATAAATGAAGAAGCTGAGAATTAAGGCAGGATACTGTGTAAATATGCACTGAGCTTTTGCGGTGAGAAGTCTCTTTATTCAGTTCAGTCCACATTTCCTCTTTTTTTTTTTTTTAAATCAGTGCGTATCGAACACAGATGGGCCAGAGCTGGAGATGTTTGCTCTGAAACGTGGTTCCCCTGGAGCTGGGCAGAGCTTAGGGTTAGTGATAAAGTTGTGGGTGGTTCAATAAGGGTTCCTTGACCCATAGAGCCCAAGGGGTGAATACACTGCTTATAACCATCCATACCAGACAGGATTTATATGTGTAACAGGTCCCTGACGTGTCAGGGACATGTGTCTACCTGAGTAAACAGAGCAGCTATTCTGCGCCACCTCCCCAGGGGGATGCCCTCAGCACCCCATGGAAATGGATGGAGTTAACCCGCCACAAGGCTCTTGCTCTCAGCCCACCTTTTATTCCATACGTGCCCATGCTGACAGCCCATAATCTGCCAGCAGCCTTTTGTTAACTCAAAACCTGCCCTTATTTTGCAGCATGACCTTTAAGCTCGGTAGCAGCGGGCTGGTTTCCCTGGCAGCAGTGTCTGTGGAGGCTGAGTGCCAACTGGGCAAGTGTTGGTAGTGGCTGCTGGCCCAGCTCACAGCCTGGCCATGCCCGAGGTCCTTGTGTAGGGACTTGGTAGGTCTTGAGTGGTAGTATCCAGTTTCCTCCTCTTGTATTGTGATGATGTCTTCTTTCAGGGAAGCTGGGGGTTTCTGCTCACGTCCTGCCCTCAGCCAGTCTTCATGGGGGCATTTTACCTGTAAGTTGGTCGTTGGCTTCTGGTTGGGTCCAAAGGACGTTGACTGATGTTTTACTGACAGCAAAAATGAGCCCTCTGAGACCTGCTCCAAGTAGCTGGGGTTGGTACCACTGCAAAGCAAGGCTATTTATTATGGATGGACCAGGATATCCATCTCTTTAGTTCTTGCTCTTTCTGAATAGGCGGCTCACGTTCCCCATTCCTGTAGAGAGCTGTTGATAGCTTTGGTTGTCATCCTGCATCTCCCCTTGGGAAAAGAGACCCGGGGGAGGCAGGGTGTGATATTTGCCTTATTTGAGCTGGGAAGCCAGTGCTAGGTGTGTTATGAGACCTGGTATCTTTTCGCCCTTACAGGAGCTCCACAAGGACTGGAGGTAGGAGCAGATCATCCCTAGCAGATGTGACTGTAGGCAAACCTGAAGGAGGTCTGGGCTGGGAAGGCTGAAGCAGTTTAGAGGGAGCTGAGGAGGTTTGAAGGGGCAGCATGGCCTCTCTGGGTGCAGCATCCATCCTCCTGGTCTCTGGGTCAGGCACGGGGGGGCTGTGCCGCTTGAACAGCCTCCATGGCTTAAGGGGAAGAGTTTCTGTGTGCTCATCCTTGTTTTTTGGGGCTGAAGCAGGGATATGTGCATCACATTTTAATTACATGTTTGTGCATGAAACTTCTCACTCAGGGAAGCGCAGCAGGAGATGGCATTAATGGCACAGTTGGGACATTGGCCGTAGATCCACACACCTCCTGGGCTGCTGCCTCTCTCTGTCTTGGTTTTCCTGTTAGAAAATTGGGACTTTTTTCAGTAGGATTACCTCTGGCTTGGCTAAGACACTCTGGTCAGAGATGTGGCTTTGTCATTGAGGATTACATTGAGCATGGCCCCATGAGACTTGCAATGGGAGCCTGAATGGGAAGAGTCACCAAGTCCTGTGACTTTGGCACTGGCAGACTTTGCTGCCAAACTCCTCCATCCCCCCAGGAGAGCCCTGGTGCAAATACCAAATAGGATCAGTCCCCAAACGGCTTGAGAAATGGTACTGAAACCTCCCTGTCGCATCTTCCAGCACAACTCAAAGGCTGCTGTAGTGCAGTCTCTGAGACACCTCGTGGTTTCGTGTCAATCCTTATCCACAGTCACTTGGCTAACAATTTCCCCGCGTCGCTCTATCAAGTTATCTGCTGAAGTATCAGGTATTTCCCTTTCCTCAAAAAAAACCCAATACAGATTCTCTTATCACGGGAAGATAAGGGGTGAATCTGATGCAGTTCAGAGTCAACAGGTAGAAACAGCAAGAGGGGACAGGGACCAGCGTGTCCGGCAGGAGCTGTGTGTCCCCACTGCCTTGTCCCATCTGGGTAAAGCTGTTGTGCATCGACACGTGTCGATGGGGGTGATCCCCACGGGGATGTGCCACACCCCCCACCAGGTCCCTGAGCTTTGGCAAACCCCAGAGCTTCCCCCACACTCCAACCCTCCTTGGCTCAGCCCATCCTGAAGGTCTCAGGTCCCCTCCGTGTCCCCTCCCGGCGCAGAGTCCCCCCTGCCCACCCCAGAGCCCCCCAAGAAGGAGGGGTTCCTGCCTTCTCCTGGTGACAAAATCAATACCGAAGGCCTCCATTAATATTCTAGGAATGGCAGAGAAGATTGACTGCCTCATTAGCAGGCATCGTGTGAAACTCTGACAATAATTAACAACTCAACGGTCTTATTTGCTGGCCTATCACAGAAGTATTCAATCAAAAATGTAATTTGCTCGACGCTCCCATTTACCATAAAGAGAATATTCCTTCAAAGTTTTAAATAGACTAATTAAGAGGGAAGAAATACAGGGAAAAAAAATTATTAACAGTATAGTTTTAATGGGAAATTACTAGAGCGTATTAATAATGCAATAACCATTTTTAACAGCTGTCTGTCAGTTTGTGGGCCGGGGTAATTAAATTAGTCACTAAAGGGTTAGTCAAATTAGGCGTTGGAGAGCAGCGCCGGGGCTAACGAAGACGTGTCAGGCTTAATGCTGTGGGACACGAAGGAGGGTGGGATGCTGAAGGAGGGTGGGACACTGATGTTCAGGGCAGGATCCCTCTGAGGTCCCCAGGGACCATGCGGGGAAGTCCCCGGTCACCCCCGTCATCAGCATCTCATGTCTCCTCTCCTCGGTTTGGATGAACCCGTCGTGCCGGGTGGTGCAGGGAGCGGGGCAGAGCTATGTGTTGGCAGAGGCTGGGTCGTCTCCGGCAAAATAATAATGAGAAAGCATCTTATCTGAGCATGAGCATGGCCGAGGGTGGCCTCTGTGACGTCTGCTTCAGCCTGATGCTGCTCAGGTTTTTAATCTCTTTCCGAGAGCAGAAGGCAGCTGTGCAGGGGCTATTTGGCAGTTGCTTTCAAAGCTTTTCTATTCTGCGGGTTTCAGGCTCGCATTCCCCTTTCCTACACCCCTTCGCCCCTTTTGAAATGAATCACAGTTCCTTTTGGATGTTGTCGGGCCTGAAAACACATCTTTCTTGCTGCCAGCCTATTAAAATATATATTTACAGCTCCATAAAGCAAAGCCAGCTGTCAAGGTAACGTCCTGCTGGCTCAGGGCGGAGGGTAAGGATTTGGGGAGGTACTTGATTGCTTGATTATAGTGAAGATTTTAAGCCTAAGGGAGAGGTTTCTGGCTGAGAAAATCATTGTGTGTAGGCCAGGGAGGTGCTCAAGGGAAGCACAGTGGCCAGGGAGCCTGGGGTGCTTGGATTCCTGGCCAGGGGATGCTGCTGCAGTTCCCTTTCCTTCTCCTCTCCATAAACCAGGGTGGGGATGGTGGCATCTGGGTCTGGGTGGGGAAGGACTACTCCTTCCAGTGTGGATTTTTTTGAGATTCGAGACATTTTCTCTATTTCATATTGATGAAGTAGAGTCCTTTCCTGTAGTATGTTCCTGTGGAAGAACAAATCCACACAAAAGCCCTGAGAAAACCCTCACTCATCAAGAGGTACCAAACAACATGGTGGTTGGGGTGTTGGGAGGGCGTAGACGTCTCTGAAGCCATGGCCTAAATCAAGCTGAGTAAGGACATATATTTCCATATATCGGCTAAATGTCTAGGCTTTTCTGGGCAATTTTCTTGCTCTGATTTTACAGAGAGGCACTCCTGAGATTTGAGAGTGATAGAGGTGATGGCAAAGCCTGTGCATTCCTGTGAGAAGTTTCAATTTTCATGAATCAGTGGGGTATTTTTTGTGTAATTCTTTCTCTCGTCACCCCCGTTTCAAATTTAACTACAGAGCCACCCCTTCCTGCCTGAGGTGCTTGGGACTTTCTGCTCCTCTTTTTATGTCATTAAGATAGATGTAAAGGTAGCAGTTGCTTTCACTGGGTGATTCGGGGGGAGAATGTGCCCTGCGTGGCACGCAGGAGTCAAATAAATACCCAGTGGACGCAGCTCTGGTTCAGCTTCTGGCTCCTCATATGGTTTCAAGAGGCGAATCCCGGGAGAAGGGAAATGGCAAAACCCATCAAACCCACCAAAACACCTCAATATCCCAACAACTGCAAAAAAAATGATTCCTGCCCATATTGCAGCGGGGTGAGCGGCCGGGCTGGGCTCTCGGGTGAAGGCAGACCCTCCTCTTTCTCACATCTTGGAGAATTACAAGCCGTATAGATTATTTTAATGGCCGTATTACTTCCAACTGTGCCTCCACCATCTGTTCTTCCCCAATTACGGATGCAAAAACCCAGCATGTTTCTCCATTCCGGCAGTAGAGAATGAAATATAAACGCAGTTAAAAGGGTGTATATTCTTTCAAACAACGTAGTTGGGCACCTGTGATATTCTGCTCACGCTTCCGACCCGCGTCGGTCGGGATGCTCCGCCTGGTCCCTCCGCATCGCTCCCGGCCGATGCCCGGATCCGTGCTGGCAGAGGGAATGGTTGATAAAAGGGAAGAGGCTGTTGTGCTACATGATTTGTCCAAGCCGTGCGGGGCAGCTGAATTATTAACGCTGACCAAGCGTCTAAGTGCTACAAAACTCGACAAGAACCTCTTACCTCCGGCACAGCGATAAACAGGATTGAGGCACAGTGGGAGGGAAGGAATTAAGACAGGACATCAAAGACTGGATTCCGTCAAGTAAATCATGCCATTGCTTCAGTAAAAGAGCCCCTAAATGTTTTATTAGGGATTTTCAACAACTACCAAAATTAAGATGGAAGGGATGAATTATTAAAAAATAGATTAACTAAACTAGCTTCTGAATTAAACATGAAAGGTACCTATCGGGAGCGGCGTGGCCACCGTGTGCTGCAGGCATCCCATCCTTCAGCCGGGCACGGTGGCAGTGGAGGGGGATGGAGAGCCGTGAGCTGCTCCGGGCTGCACTGCCAGGGCACGGAGAGGCCACCTGAGGTCAGGGAAGCAGAAGACGAGGTGGTGCACAGCCATCAAAGGAGGGGGCTTCTGCCTCAGAGAGATGCACAAGGTGGAGCAAAGGAAATAATGTTAAATAATTCAGGAAACGTAGGTACCAAAAGGTGACTTGCCTGAAGTGCTCGAGCCATAAACTGAGCTTTCTTTTGCTGTGAGGGTGGTGAGAGCCTGGAACAGGTTGCCCAGAGAAGCTGTGGCTGCCCCATCCCTGGAGGGGTTCAAGGCCAGGTTGGAGGGGGCTTTGAGCAACCTGGTCTGGTGGGAGGTGTCCCTGCCCAGGGCAGGAGGGTGGACTAGATGACCTTTAAGGTCCCTTCCAACCCAAACTATTCTATGATTCTATGTTCCAGTCTGGTGTTAGCATCTCAAAACCATCCGTGGGAGGAGAGGACTGACGCTGTGTGCAGCTCAGGGGTTGTGGTTGGCGCTGGGAACTTTGGACTACTGGGTGCTTGTGGCAGGGTAAGGGGGGCTGGCAGTGCCGGAGAGCCCTCAGGATGGGGGATGAGGAGTGCTCTTGCCATCCCTCGGCAGGGGGCATAGTTTGGGTGATGCCAACAGCTGGGCACAGCTGGCTCTGCCCCAGCCGGAGCAGGAGCTCTCTGTGCCTTTCCATGGTTCAGGCTCACCATTCTGGCCCCCGCTTTCCACAGGCCTTTAAGTGGGTGATTTCAGCTGCTTGTGCTGCATTTTGGGCATGTTTAGTTTGGAGAAGAGGAGGCTGAGAGGAGACCTCATTGCCCTCTACAACTACCTGAAAGGAGACTGTAGAGAGGCAGGGGTTGGCCTCTTCTCCCAAAGGAAGAATGACAGGACCAGGGGAAATGGTCTGAAGCTGCGGCAAGGGAGATTTAGATTAGATATTAGGAAGAATTACTTTACTTTACTGAGAGAGTGGTCAGGCACTGGAACAGCCTGCCCAGGGAGGTGGTGGAGTCACCATCCCTGGAGGTATTTAAGAAACGTGTAGACATGGCTCTTCAGGGCATGCTCTAGTGCCCAAGATTATTGGTTTGTGGTGGGGTGTTGTGGGTCGGGTCGTGGGTGTGGGGTTTAGTTGGTGGATGGTGTTTTTGGTGGTGTTTGTTGGTGAGGTTTGTGTTTTGTTTTGTGTGGGGTTTTTTGTTTGTTTGTTTGTTTTTTATGTGGTTGGACTCGATGATCTCAGAGGTCCCTTCCAACCACTAAGATTCTGTGATTTCTCCCACCTGTGCAATATATTAGTCACTTCCTAAAGTGGCCGTGTGATCCGCGTTTGCTGTCTAAGGGCCCTTGCAGTCCGATCTGCCCTGACATTGTGCACGCCGGGCTACAGCAGCCCCTGAAGGTAAAGCCTGGACCAGAGCAGGAGGCGAAGAGATGCTCTTGTCTCCGGTTTGTTTTGTTCCAGCCCCCAGGAGGGGTGGGAGCATCGCCTCCAGGTGCTAAGCACAAAACGCGGCGGAATTCCTGTTTGTTTGTTCTCCCTCTCTTTCTTCTTCCCCGGCATGTTCAAAGCTCTTAGTTGCCAGTCCACAGTGGAACTCCTGCGAGTGCCAGCGGTCGTACAGCTGCTGGGAACAATTCCCTGTCTGCGGCAGCGCTGCTTTAAGGTGTGTTCTGATGGAACCAGTGGAGGCTTCATTCATAACAATGATAATAAAAAACCACCACTATTTTGCAGTTACACGCCGCCTTTCATCTTCACAACTCAAAGGAGCATTAATTAACCGCGCGGCGCGGCAGGAGGTAGGTACCTGCTGTTGTCCCCGTTTTACAGATGAGGAGTCTGGAGCGTTGTCACCTCCTGCGCGTTGCCCGCGGCCGTGCGGGTAATTCACCATCCCAGTCTGCAGCCCGTCCCGAAATGCCGGCTCCTGCTGGGGCTTTATTCCCGGGAAGGCTCTTCGCTGCTCGTCTCCGGCAGCAGAGCAGCCCCTCGGGAGTTTTGAGGTCCCCTTCGTTCCCTTAAACCGAGTTTGGGTTTGGACGGATAGAGGTGAATATTGCTGAAGTCAAATTTGAGTCTTCTAATGCGAATGAGGCCAAATTCTGGAAGCCAGTTCACTGCCCTCGGGCCAATTGATCAGGCAGTGTTTTAGCTTTGCGGTGCTCCTTCCATCGAGAGAAAAAGTCAGAGAAACAAGTTAAGCTTGGTCTTTGCTATGATACGTACAGAGAAGCCTGTTTGGGTGAAACGGTAAAAATACAACAACTGACAACCGTTTTCTTACGTAAATCCTGAGGTCTGCCTCTCTGGTGAGCTCTGCTGCCAAAAACCTCCTACTTGACTCTTTTTCCAGGGGTCACATTTACAGAGGCTTTGCTGGCTGAAAAATCAATGTTTTGGCCCTCGTGTCTGTAATCAAAGCGGAGTCTTGGCCCGTATTTTGGGGGAGCATTTGTCTGGGAGGCTTTGGGTAACCCTCATCACTCCTTGCAGCGTCAGGTCGGCATCGCTCTCTGCGCAGCTGCAGAGGGAAGTGGGTCAGGCTGAAGGGTCACCCCATGAAGAGGAGCAGGGTGTCGGGGTGCGATCTGCCCACACGATGCTCAGAGCTCCCCTTTCTCCCCAGAGGCACCGGTGCCAGAGGCTCCTATGGATGCTCCTGGCACCCATCAGATCTTCACCCGTCACTCCCTGCCCTGGCAGAGCTTGGTTGTGGGGTTCGTGGTGGGCCCATGGAGGGACACGTCTCTGCATGGCTGCCTCTGGTGCAAATTGTATTCTGAGCATCCGCCTTGGCCCCGCGGGGCAGACCTTGGATTAGCATGGAAGCCTTTCCATTTAATCTGCTTAATTAAGATAGATGCTAAAATAATGCTAAAATAAAGGCGGTGAGTGAAATGTGATGGGCTGGAGAAGGAGGGTGGTCCTGCAGTGTGCAAATGCTCTTCATGTCTTTCCCTCCCCCCTTGCCCCTCCCTTTTCTCCTGTCATCAATCTCTTGTTGCTAAATGTGCAGCTGGAGAGCGGGTTCCCAGGCAAACTTCCCCCTGATAGGTTTTGACAAATCTAATCAAGCAGGAGCGGTGACGACCATGTCCCACGCTCCTTTGAACTGGGTTCTAACTGAATATCCTTCACCATGACAATGGCAACTGAAAAGAACCTGATGGCTGAGGTCTGGCTGGCTCAAGGGGAGGGATGCTCCCATCCCATCCCATCCCATCCCATCCCATCCCATCCCATCCCATCCCATCCCCACCTGCCTGTGGCTCCCATCGTTGCCCATCGGCTTGGGCCCCCGATTCATCCCTTGCAACCTTGGCCACACCAGAGGTTCTAAACACCTTTGATGTGGGACACTTAGTGCCAATAATTGAGCTCCGGGAAGAATCTGCTGGGAGGTGTAGTCGCTTCTGCCTTTAATAAATGCATATATTCTTGATGTTCTGCTTCATAATGCAATAGTGCAAAGGTTTTCAGATAAAGGGAGGATATCTGTTCTGGGATTCTTGGTATCAGAATCAGGCCAGGGGAGCTCCGAGTTAAGCTTCCAAATCAGTGTGTGTTTGTGTGCAAGCACGGTGCTGCCATTGCTTTAATGCATCGTCTGTTCTTTAGAGGTGCTTCAGGCCATGGATTATTAAGATGGGGTAGGCTTGTGGATAAAACCAAAAATAACCCAGCAAAATAAGGAGGTGGATCTTCCAAAGTGACGTCTCCTTTGGAAACCTGAGTCTGGGACTAGTGAGCAGCCCTGGGAGTCGGTTTGGAGGGGTAGTTGCTCAGCCCTCTGCATTCCCACCCCCACACCCCATCAACAGCCCTGCTTGGCAGATCTAAACGAGGGAAGCTACAATGTCAAGAGGCTAAAAGAGGGGACAGCACAGCAAGGACAGTGAATCCTGTTGTGGGCACTGGGCTTTTGGCATCGTACAGGTTTGTGTCTCACGGTAGATCTGTGGTGTCTCAGTGCAAAGTGCAAGGAGGTCTCTTCCGTGGTTGAGACTTTCTTTCTCCCTCCCAAATGGTGTTTTTGGGTATCTAAAGCCATGGGGGAGCTCAGGACTTTCCCTTTCCTCAGGAGGGCCAATAATAGGCTCCTTCTCTCCCTGACATCTCTTGCAAGTAGTTCCTGGGACTGATTTGAATGCTCTTAGAAGTAGCTCCAATCATCCCTTGGCCCGTATCTAAGCTAGTCCCCGAGGCTGCCTTTTCTAATGGGTGGAGGTCTGGTCTGTGGAGGTCAGGGCACCCATCAGCTCTTGCTGCAATCCTTGAGCACCTTGTGGCAGGGGCATCATCCCCCAAACGAGCCCATCTCCCCTGGTGAGTTTGGCAGAGCCCAAAGTGACCGGTCCCATGCTTATTTTGGGTTATCTTGGGATGGGTGAGCTGAATCCCATCCTCAGCCTCTCTCAGACCTCGGGAAGGGTTGATCTGGCCACTTGTGGACCAGCAGCAGCCAGGTCTCAGCCCTGGGCAGGCTGCACACCCGCTCCAAGCAATGACCATTGGCACCAGCCAGTGCTGGGTTGCAGGATTGCAATCCCGCATTGTCTTATCTCGGGATTTGGGTCTGGGATCTTCTGTTTTAAGCCCATCCGACCCAATCCCACAGCGTAGTCCCAAGCCTCGGTGGAGCCGGCAGGGTTCTGCCTCCCAGCGCCGCGTTCCCAAGTGAAACACCCTGAAGTGAGGTACAGTCCTACGGCCTGCTTCGGCCTCTCTGCCTTTAACCCTCTCTCTTCCTCAGGTAAATGATGATGTTCCCTGTTCCAGGTTCAACTCCCCGCTCAATTTATCTTGTTTATTGACCTAAGCAGAAAGTCAATGTTTTCTTCATCTGCCATTTGCTGTGATGGCAGCCAATTTGGTTCAGCAGGAACAAAAAATGGATGCAACAGGATGCAGTGCTAAATTTTTCTCCTTTTTTTTTTTTTTTGGTTAAAAAAAAATAAATGCTGATTATCCTTTTTTTTTTTTTTTTCTGAACACACCTGGCCCTGGCCACAGCTTGGCAGCCTTTGCTGTACGATATGGCTGCAGGCAAGGCTAAAAATGTACAGCAATTACCCTGCAAATGGGAGAGCCGGGAGGAAGCCTGCGGGTCGGCTCATTACAGGCAGGTGTTGCTGTGGCCAGAGGCTGCCCGCTCCCTCCCGGTGGGTGCTGTTTGTTTGTGAAATGTTGGCCTCCGGGGCCTTCAGGTCTGTTTGAAGCTCTGTCTCTTCCTCAGAAGTCCGAAGGGGCCGTTTCGCAGCCGTCACCCGGCTGGGAGATTTTCAGGGGGCTGTGGTTTGCGATGGGGGTGTGGAAGGGGACGGCGAAAGGCTTGCTCCTGTCTTTGTAAGACTGCAAATCCTGAAAGGTTCACCGAAGTCGACCTTTGGAGAGGGCTGTCCCATGCAGGGGTCTAAACACAGCTCCTGCCCCAAAGAGTTTGCAAGTTGGGGACAATGTGGCTGTTTTGAGGGCTGTCGAGGCAGCGCTCACTGATGCGGTGGCAAGAGGGATATGGGGCATGTGGCTTCTTCATAAGGGAGGTATAAGACAGACCCTCCTGGCAGTGTGGGTACATTTTTAGGACGTAACCAAGGTGATCTAGAGAGTCGTGGCCAGCAAACAGTGTGGTCTTGGTCCTCCCTCAGCCACCGATGCCCACTGCTTGCCCCATGCCATCCATGGCACCTCTCTGATCCTGAGCTGAGCTTGTTCAGGGATCTAAGCCGGTATAAACCCCCTCTCTTTCTCTGTGGTAGGAAATTATTTGCTCGGAGATGCCCACATCTCCAACGAGATAGGTCCCTACCAAAGGCAGCAGCAGATCAAGGTGCTCCTCGCCTCTGGAGACCAGACCCATGGAGGTGGTGTCCTCAGAAGGGCTTGCTGCCTGGTGGCTTTCCAAGGAGGGTGCTGTCCTTGTGACAAACCCTGCTGTACTCCGGGGAGCTGCTAATGAATGCTGGGCACCTTGGAAAACACAGTCTGCATTGGGTGCCTAGATAAAAGCCAAGTCCTTTTGAAAAACCTGCCCATATGGATGGAAAATCCCTATGCAAATCTCTCCCCAGGTATAAAATTAATTGGATTTCAACTTCAAAGACTGCTTTTGGACACGAGCTGTAAATAATCTAGTTGTGCCTCAGTTCCTCTGTCTGCGGACATTCACCTGGCTTTTTCAAAGCCAGTGAGTGTTGCTGATAAAGGTGCTATATATAGCAGCAAAGCTATGCACATATGTATCATTATGCGTAAATGCAGCCCTAGTAACTGGCCCAGGTGAGTGGTGTTTTGCTAAAATAGAGCTCATGGGCTTGGTTCTCCTAAAAACTCTAGTTTTGCTTCTTGTGGGCTGTCTCCGCTCTCTCTGTGCAGCCGTATGGGGGAATCAGCTGGATGGAGCTTTATTGCAGAGCTGGTGTTGCCCCTGGAGCCGCACGGAGATGCTGAGCTGCATCTTCAGGGGGTCGCTCCTCCATGGACCATCCTCCCTGCAGCCAGCATCTCATTGGGGCAGGGATCTCCAGTCCCATTGCTTTTGGGATATGGCCGATCCCTGGCACCCTGGGTTCCCAGGGGCTTGACGCTGACTGTTCTCAGCGGATCGATAGGAGCATCTGTGAAAAATCAGGGCTTGGATGTCCAATCCTGCAGCCCTGACCATTTCCTATTTATCTAGTCTAATTCTATCGGCATTTCTAAAGCGCTTATCGCCACCTCATCTGAGCACTTCATATGTATCTTGAAAAAACACCAATTGCTGTGTAATTGGGATGTGGCTGGTCCCAGTGCCTGGGCACAAGTGAACAGCGGGTTAAAGGATAACCCCCTCTCTCTCCCAGTTTCCCTGCAAAGTCCAGCTTTTCCTCCTGACCCTCGTGGATTGCTACAAAGTCAGATCCAGAAGAGCCCGTTAGAACAGAAAACTTGCCCCAAATACCCTCAAAAAGATATAAAGGGGAAGGAAAACCCCAGTGACTCATTTGTGGCTGAGCAGATGCTGAAGTCTGAGCCCCAGGCTGGGATTTTTGTGCCTGCTGGTGCGAAATGCTCAGGGTGACTGAAGGCAGACGCAGCCCCATGCCAGTCTGTCCCCGCTACCCCGAGGGACACTATGGGACATCTCTGCCTCCACGGGGCTGGGGGACACGCTGGCACGAGGGGCAGTGCCACCCCTGGGGCTGGGATGTGGGCTGGGGTCCTTCCAGCTCCTCTCTGTCTTTCTGGCCCCTCCAGCAAGCAAATTCCCAATTTCTCGGTGAGGAAAGCAGGGCGGGGGGAGATGGGAGCTGCCACAGCCAAGCTGGAATATATTTTGGGCTAGAATATACGTCTGTTTTAAATGGGAAAATCCTATAGCTCATCCCAGGCTCATCCCTTTGGGATGACGAACGAGTGGTGACCTGCCATGGCGGTTTGCTGATGGCTGATTATTTTGAAGGGCAAAGACAAGGGGAAGGTGGCTGGATGCTCAGTTCCTCTCCGGTGTCTGGTCGGGTCCGTGTCGGGAGCAGATACGGGTGAGGTAGCGAGGAGATGCCCAGAGCTCCTCACGGCAGGGAGATTCATGGCATTTTTCGCCGTGCACGTAGAGTCTGCATGAATCTATGCTTTATTTGAACCAGGGCTGCAATCGCTGCCTGGTACTGGGGGTGACCTGACCCATCTCATGATGTTTTCAGCCTTCAATAATTTAGGATGAGAGATCCCAGGCCTTCTGTCTGGGCTTTTGCTCGATTGCTTGTTTTTCTAAGATTTCTTTTTCTCCCCCAGGCAAAACTGTTGCAGGGGATTGAGGCAGACGATTTGTGGAGGGTCTCTCTTTTACAGGCAAAGAACCGCCTTAATTTGGCCAGCTTAAAAGTGCTTTTGAAAAACCTGAATCGCTGCACACGGCGTGAAGTCGTGTTTGATTTTAGCAGCAAGAGTCGGCAGCAATCCTCCGTGCCCGAGCACGGCCGAGCATCCCTGCTCCGCAGCGCTGGCTGAGGGCGTGAGGACCAAAAATAACCCAGTTCGGGTCTAGTGGGGAAGGGGAACGGGGGGAATGGAGGAGAGGAGTGGGATATACTGGGACAGGAGGGGAAGAGGATGGTGAGCGGGCGGGTAGGAGCCTGCGGAGGTGATTTTGCCCCGGGGAGAGCTCTGCCCACCGAAGGCTGTGTCCTGCAACTGCTGCTGAAAAACGGCCTCTTTTTCCAGACTGAACACCTTCCCCTTCCTCCCTGCCCAGAATAAAACCCTGATTAGGCTCTTCTTCAGCAAACGTTATCAGGTTTGCAAAACCCCAGAGCCGGGAGGTGCCAGGGTCAGTTTGCTCAGCAGCCTTCAGGCAGCCCCCCGGTGCAGATGCATTAAGAAACCGTCTTTAATGGCACCATCATATCCCAGTTTTTCACCTTTGCCTCTCTTAGCACAGCCCGTGAACCTGCTCTGGGAATGATCTGCATTAATGCGGAGCTGTAAAAACTTCAACCCAAGTCAATGAGAGCTGTGCTTTGAGCAGGGGAAGTGTCATTTAATGCTAAGCACTCTGAAAAATCAAGTCGAAATGTCTCAAATTTGGTGCATGTAGCATAGTGGATGTTTTTTATATGGCTGTTCCTGGGCCTTTGCTCCCTGTCTGTAAAATGGGGATGGTAACAGGGAGATTGGGAGCTTAATCACTTTATTGCTTGTGAAATACTGCTGCTTTTTTGGTGTTGAGCAAAGGGTAAGCAACCCATGAGGAGCTGAGTAATCGTGCATGCAGAACAGCATCTGAATAGAGCATGATAAAGTAGGAGCTACTCATTCTCTAAGGAAGATACTGAGAAGCTGTAGATGAAGTTGTTTGTAGGATGCAGAGGAGCCTGTGGATGTTCAATAGGTACCCAGTGATTGGGTTTGGGATGCCTTAAGGCCGAGCTCTGGACCATTTCAGGCACCCAGAGGGACCTGGCTACAGCTCAGCACCATCACCTTTGGCATTTGGGGAGAGGTAGGTCCTTCAGATAATCCCCTGTGTGGGGTCTTGCAATCAACACCTTCATTGAAGTGCATAATTACCAGAGACTGAATTAAGGTTGCCTTGGCAACTTTAGTTCTCACATTTTCTTAAGTTTTGAGTATGTGACATTACAACCTTTATAATTTCCTTTATTATCCTTTTTCTGCGTGCGCAGACCTGTAGATACCCACACGCGGTGGTCATAGAATCATAGAATTGTCTAGGTTGGAAGGGAGACCTTTCAGATCCTCAAGTCCAACCGAGTCCAACCATCAGCCTAACACTGACAAAACCCACCACTAAACCGTGTCCTTGATGTCTCACCAGCTTTGCAGTGTCCGTCCTATCTGCAGCCCTGCTAACATGGGCTTTCCTTGGAGGTGTGGTCTGGGTCTGCATTGCGGAGCAGATGCTCTGCAGAGTCTCTTTGCCAGTGGAGATGCCACCATCCAGGAGGAGATAGCCTGGATATCATCCCCAATAGAGGGCTTTGCTCCCTGTAAATGTAATTGTGGGGTACTGCACTTGGTGTCTTGCTCTGGATTTGGGTGGCAGGGCTGTGGGAAGGGCAGGGATTCAGCCAGGAGTCAGATGCAGGAGCAAGGTGGGGATGATGCCAGAGTCCATACTGCTTCCCAGTTGAGCTCCTGCATGATCCCCATGGAGGATCAGGGACCAGGCTGGCCTCTCTTGTCTCTGGCATCCCTGCCCTTGGTCACAGCACGTTGTTCTGGGGTGAGAACTGGGAGTTTAGTCAACATCAAACCAATTTTCTCCCACAACTGCCACCCTCTCTTGTCCTCCTACGCCATGATGTGTTTTGCTCCATCCCTCCAGATAAGCCCACGGGACTCCTGGCGATGCTGGGTTCTGTGTTTCATTGGCAGGGGCATTAGAAGGATTTTTGGATCCCTCCTTTCACAGCAGAAGGTCTTGCAGCAGTGTCAGTGAGGTCTGCTCGGCTCAGAGCAGCTCGGCCGTGGTGAGGCACGAGCCCTCCCTGTGGTCCTTCCCTTCTGCGCAGAGTTTTCTCCTTCCTTCTTATCACCGTGTTACTTCTGAGCATGGAAAATACCCTTCCCGTTGATTTTTATTTCTAAATTGAAGCCAGAAATGTACTTAACAAATTGACTATTTTGAAAATAGTATTTCGAGAGGATGGGATGGAAGGAATTGTTGGGCAAACTGGGCTAGTGAAAATATTAATTAGCATAAAGAAATCATTTGATAATTTTCATTTATGTATTTTTTTAATTATGCATTGCTGCCTTTACTGATAACCTCGCGCCAATAGCATGATCCGTTTTGCTAGATAAACATATTACTTTGTGAGTTAATTAGTGTGCAATTACTATCAATTAATATGTACTACTACGACTGATTCTGTGTTGGACAAGCAGATTCCACTACTATTAACTGTTTAAATTATTAATATGTGGAGCTGCCTAGAACCCTTTGCCAAAAGACAACTGGATTGGTGTGAGGGGCCAGGTGGCTCCTCACTGAGCCTGGAGCTTTCTGTTCCTGTGGGTCTAAATGCTGTATTTTTTTATGATTTAATGTCTTGAGGTATTGAAACTGTGCTTCTCCTGTGCTTCTGGTTCGCTACCATTTCTTTAACTTTTAGAATTCAGATTATGAAGCTTTTCTTTGCAGCTGAAGTTTGGGAAGCAGTGTAGGGAAGGGGACAGGTCAGGCTCATCTCAGATCACTTTGCGTGCTTCACAGGTAAATAACTTAATAACCAGAGTCAATAAAACTGAATGAGGTATGTGTGGCTCTGGCTGGTGATGGAATCAATAGAGGGGAAGGGATTCCTTGGAACCTGAAAACATCAGCTGTGTTGTTAGGAGCGGTGGTGGTTATAGCTTATCTTAAATAAATGCAGAACGGGGTGCTGGGGATACAGGGCAACGCTGTCCCCTTTGCCGTGCTGTGCCAGGGTGGACATGGTGCTGAGCACTGCTGGTTTTCCTCCTGGCTGGTGTCCCCAGGTGCTTAGTGTGGGTTTTCTGTCCCACTAAGGGCACTTGCTGTGCTCCAGACCCCTGTACCGTACTGTACCATCCCATCCCATCCCATCCCATCCCACGTTTTGCTCCCTAGATGCCTGACGCACAGGAGCATCCTGTTGGTACCACCACATGGGAAATGCAACCTGCTGAATTTGGGATTAATTACAAGCCACTGTGAAGGGAGCAGTGACACGTGTGATTCCCTGCACAGTTCCTGACCCCGCTTTATCATCCCTATTAACTCTCGTGTGCCTTTTCCCAAACCTCTCGGTGCCGAGGTTGCCGAGGAGACTGAGCCGGCACCGCCTGCCTTTGCCTTTCCCTCTCACGGGGTTGAAGCAGCGACCTCAATGCTTCCCTGAAACAGGGGGAGAAAAAAATGCTGAGAATTAAAACTATCTTGTTTATCTCACCCGTGACATCCCGGTCCTGCGTACGGCAAAGCCGCTTCCAAGGGGGCTGCAGTGGGGTCGGGGGGGGTGTCCTGGGGAGACCCAGCATCCCCTGGGACGTGGGAGCACCCCTGGGTGCTCTGGGCTTTGTGAGCACACTTTGATTCTGGTGCGTTTGTTTTTGCTTTGCTTTGCTGTAATTAAATTTCTGGCCTTTCTGGTTGCCGAGGTGAGCTTCAAAACGCTCTGGCAGAGCGATGGTTTTATTGAATCTCTAGCAAATTATTGAAGCGTGGTAGGGAATTTTTCACACTTTCAACCTCAAGGTTTTTTTGGGAGAGCGTTTTTTGCAAGTGTTTATTATAGTATTACCACCAGAAGTGAGACTACCTGGAAAATTTGTAGTAAGCAGCTCATCAGCTGTGGCGTGTCGGCGTCGCTCCGTTGAAGTGCCTTCTCCAGTGTCGCTCAAGTAAGGGATGATTTCTCCCAGTTTAGGACCTGGATGATTGGTTTTCTTCAAACCTCTCAGCGCTATTAAAGTGGCTGGAAAGCGTCTGGGGGTACGCTGGGCAGAAACTCAGCTTTTCTGCCTAAAATAATAAATCCTCTCTGTGCGCACACATCGTTAGGCACCACGCTAAGAAACCTGGTTGAAGACGTGAGCTTTGAGAGTGCCAGAGTTTCAGATTGTGAAGTCCCTCAGTTAGAAGCTGCCACCACCTCATCGTATCCAACACTGGGGCTGGAGAGGAACTTTTCCAGTGCATCCCAGTTTGGTCAATGTGCGGATGGAGTCGCTGGGGAGACAGCCCATGGTTGGGTGCTGCAGGAGGTGGGTGCTCCATTGACTACAGACGTGGTGAACAGTGTAGCAGGTGCAGGAGAGGGCTGTAGAGAGAGTGGTCTCTTGTTGGGAGAAGAAGGGGTGTTAGTGGAGGAAAAAAAGATGTGAAGAAGAAGAAAAAAGGAGTGGAGGAAGACAGGAGTGGACTAGGTGAGAGCACGAGTGATGGTCAGACAGAGGGGGAGGAAATAACCTACCTGCGACATGGATGGGGACTTCAGCTGTTGCAGGTCTGGGATTGGAGACTCCTCAGAAGGGTTTTCCCTGGAGGGCAGGCATCCAGCTCCTCCTGGAAACTGTCGCAGAGGGATGGGTGATGCTCTGCCTCAGCTTTCGGGGCTGGATGGGGCCGTAATGGGGACTGGAAGGGGGAAGTTCCCACATGAGCATCCCCGGGGCAAAGGATGAGGGTCCCTCTGAGTGAAGCCACCTCTGGGTGAAGCCACCTCTGGGTGAGATGACCTGATGGGGCAGGGAAGAAGGGCAAAAGGTGGAGAACGGGCAGGTTTAACCTCTGGCTGGTCATAGCAGGAAAAGGGAGCGAAGTCTGTGTGGGGGGACACCTCTCTGGTGAGCTCTCAGCAGCGAGGAGACCAGCCCTGCCTCGAGCCTTGCAGCACTGCAGAAGTTTTATGGCCAGATCTGGTCAGAATTGCTCAGGTGAGCAGCTTTTGGCCTCAAAAATGCAGAATCTGGGTGTAAATTGCTCTGTGGAGCTTTGCAAGGGCATCAGGTCTGAAGTTCCCTGTTGAGGGGGGTCTCACCAGTGGAAGTCGGAGGCAGTGCGAGGTGCTGGACAGGAGGCATCCTGGCTGGGCTGGGGGGGTTCAGGTCCCCACTCTGTAGCAGTCCCTCCCTCGGGATGAAGCTGCAGGTGACACAGCATCGTGCCTTTTGTTGCTAGTGGGCCCCATCTCTCGTGAACCTCAAATCTCCCCCCTGATCCCTCTCCAAACACGGCTCGGGGAGCAGATGGCAGAGCAGCGCTGGCTTAGTCCCCAGCTCCTGTCCTTTTCTTTGTTTTTCTCAGCGATGGTTAACTTTGTAAGACACCGAAGTCTTTAACCATTAGCAGGCAATAAAAAGGGGCAGCTGAGTTGGATAACACCCCCTAATCCCCTTCCAGGATGAGCTGGAGAGAAGAGCCACTGTAAAGCTCAGGAGCTTATTCCGAGATGAGTGCTTTGGAGGCTTTGAGAATTGCACGGTGTTGGTATTTCATGAATAAATAACCCCCAGTGATATTTGTCACTGAATCTGCTTCGTTAATGAGGGCCTGGAACAAAAGGGGGAGGATGGAGAAGAGTATTTTCGAGGGGAATCGAGGCGGGTGGGGGCGATGGGAGGTGGCACGGGGCTGGGTGAGGATGGGTGCCCTGGTCTGCACGGAGAGCCCTGCTGTTGTGCATCACACTGACCGTTTGTGGCAGTAGAAGTTGTTAGAAAAGGGACTTTTTCCTGAGGCTGCGCAGCATCAGTGGGTCCTGGTAGAGAGGGGAGCGTGTTTCATTTATAAACGTATTGTTTGGGCATCTCCATGTGCCTTTGGGAGGGCTGGGAGTTGGAGTGTGTGTTCATAGACATGTGTGTGCTTGTGGAGAGAATCTGGCACCAGAATTTAGGTCCTTTGCTCCTAAATGCCCTTTTTTTGACGGGGCCTAACGTCTGCCTCGGGGCGGTGGGGAATTGCCCCATCCTCCCCCAGCGTGGTCTCTGGTCCCTCAGCTCCCTGGTGTGCTCCAGGCACGGCATGAACCTCAGAGCCCATCTTCTCCATCCTGCCTTGTCAGAACGGATCCGGGGGTCGCTCAGTGAAATTCAATACGGAGAGATGGAGAACAAGAGAACAGAGCTGTTCTTTTGCAGGCAGCTCGTTGCTGCAGGGAAAGTGATTCATCCATCAGAGCCGGACTACTCCGGCGTGCCCAGGCGGTGGGGGGAGGACGGCTGCCCCCGGCGGGCACCGGGGCAGTGGTGGCCAGATGCTGCCATCGCTCCTCAAGCGTCCCCTGCCTCGGCACTGCCCGCTCTCCATGTCGGCTGTGGGATTTGGGGCTGGGGCCAGAGAGAGGGACAGGGCAGGGTCACCACCAGAGCTGCGTGGGTGGAAAATCATCTGCTCCCAGCCACGTGTCGCCCGTCCCATTGTGGCTGCGGGAGGCAGGTAATTAATTTATTGCTCTTCACCCCGGAAAATTAAAAGGCTGGCAGTGCCAAAGTGCACCGAGAGCAATTCTGCCGGCCCCTCTGGAGGCAGAGGAGAGCGGGTTGCTCCCAGCTGGCTCCAAGCATCACGTCAGCCCTCTCATCCCTGACATCCCCCGTGTCAGGGCACCGCGCTCAAGTGATGCTCCTCTAATCCATCGCCGGCCGAGCAGCCTCCCGCCGTCTGCAGGCAGCGCTGTCACCCCGCTCCTCTCCCAGGTGACATTTGAACACTCTCCTCCAGCTCCGCTTCCCCACCTTCCAGCGAGGTTAATATTTTAATACGCTTAATGGCTCATTCTGGCTCGGCAGCCCCTGCCCCTCTTTCGTCGGGGGTCATCCATTATGCCAGGCACGATTTCGGAGAGCGAGGTTCCCGTTCCCATCCTCCACCCTCCCGAAGGCAGAAGGTCGATTTGTGCTTCCAGGTTTTAATTAAAAGTGTGACGAGCTGCCCCTTCCAGCCCCAGCCCAGGAGCATGGTGCTCATCTCCCAGCTCTCTGGAGTTACCCCAGATTAGGATCTGACCCTGGGATCTCCTTTCTACCACCCAGCGTGGCTGTAGCTCCTCATCTTCTCCCTCCAGGGACGTGGGAGCTGCAGGAGGGTCTGGTGGTTTGGTGGCCAAAGGGAAAAGCCAGGAGAGAGGATGGGGACTCGGTTCTCCTTGCAGTCCACCTACGATGAGAAACCCCTCAGGAGGACCAGATGGGGCTGAGCTATCCGGGTGGGCGGTGGAGGAGTTGTCATGGTTTGTTGGTTTTTTTTATTTAATAATTCTCTCTACATTAATAAACAGCATTTTTGGTTAGTAAATAATGTGCCCTTTCTCTCCCCCCCATCTCTCCAGCAGAAATACGTGCTCTGATCTAATATATTCTGTCTTTCTCACTCCCTCACTTCGGAGGAGCTGCAAATTCTGGTGGGAACAGAGTGCTAATAGAAAAGAGCCTCTAAAGATATTTGAAACATGACCAAGAAAGGACAGAGGGAGATTCAGCTCCAAATATGCTGGAAAATCTAGGAGATGGGCCAAGAGAGGGGGAATATTGGAAGTGTAATAGCCAAGAGGGAAAAGTTAATTGGGAAGCATTAATTGGGGTGAAAGCAAGCAGCAAAGACATGAATTTGCTATTTGGGGTAGCGATGCCAGGGGCACTGCTGTGGGCACGGAGGTACCCCGGTGCTGGGATAACTGGTCCACCCCAACCCATGGTAGCGGAGAAGCTGCCCTCCACCTCCATCTGAGCAGGGATGTCCCATTTTACCAGTTCTTGCTGGTTTTATGGTGTTTTCCTTGTTGAAAGTCCCAGCTTCTGGAATCCTCTGATTGTCTGAAATCTGGGATCTGCAAAATCGCGAGTCGAGTATTGCGTAGGGCTTTATTTCTTTGGATTTGGTCTCTGGGTAGTTTCTAGCCCTTGCGTTTGCAGGGAAAAGCTTTATTACGCCCCAAAGGCTCAGAAAGCTGAAGGCAAATTTAGGGGGAGGAAAAAAAAACAACCCACCCAGTGATTGATTTATTTTTAAAATCTCATCATTTTTATGCCAATCTCATTATTTTTTAATTTTTTTTTTTAATGCCTGACTCATGATATTTTCGAGCGTTGGGTGTTGGCAGGGCTGCGTGCGTGAGTGTGACGGGGGGGTGTGTGTGTGCACAGGGACCCTCTGCCGACAGATAACGCAGTGCTCCTTCGAGACAGCACTGCCGGGGTCTGCAAGGGCTGCGGAGTGTTCCTCTGACGCCCTTTCATTGCCAAGCACAGGGTTTCCAAATTAAAAACCCCCCAAAAAAACGGAAACTAGCATGGGGTATTGAGTCACTGAGTCATTGTGCGGCTTTTTAGGTGCTGATGGGAGAGCAGGGGAGATGCTAAAGGGGAATAAACTCCCCCTGTGACTCCTGGTGTTGCCTTAGGGGAGTATTTTAAGGTCAGAAGGGACTGTGTTTATTTGCAGCCCCCTGTGTATAAAGATCTAATAAGTTGGCTATGGAGATCAAGTCTATCTCCATCACTGACTTGTTCTGTGACCTTGGGTAAATCGCTTTGTCTCTCTCCTGTCAGTAAGAGGGTGCCCAGGTCTCTTCCCCGAGATGGGTTGCAGGTATCAGTTAATACATAACACGTGCTTTGAAGATGAAAAATACCTTGGAGATGCCTAAAGCTCTTGACAAGCATCTGTGTTCCCTTTGCAGGAGCGCAGCAGAAAGCAAAGTGCCTGAGTACTTTGTCACAGACAGAATCTGCTGTGTGCGCAGCTCGGAGAGGCAGGGCTGGGAGCTTCCCCAGCCTTTACACGGCCATGGAATTTGCAGGCATTTATGCTTCCTACTTCCTTAAGAGAGGAGTGTCACAGCCCTGTCGTGCCCGGGGCTTTGCGAGCTGTGCCCACATCCCCTGCGTCCCCTGCTCCTGGACCCTCCATAACACTGGGATGAGCCACTGCATCCGCATCCCAGCAAGCATGAAGCCAGGTTTCCTATGGCTTTCCAGCTTCAGCAGGGTCCCCAGGAGATGGACGAGGTGTGGGTGCTCGGGGAGGCTTGGTCCAAGAGGAGTTTCACTGTTGTGGATTCGCTGTTGGCTAGTATAGAGTTGGATTCACACACAGCTCCAGGCTGCTAATAAAGTGTCTCATGGTTGCCAGTTTGCATGAAAATGGTAGATAGTGTCTTTGAAAGCACATAACTGGTTGGTTTTCATCAAGGATCTCAGAGTTATGCAGCAAATCTATTTTATAAAGCGTAATCACAAAGCCTTAATATTCTTGGGAAACCTCCTTTGACTCACTTTTGCTGATCAAAATGCCGTGATTTTGCCGGAGCAGCTTTCGTTGTGGATTGCCCTCCCCGCGGGCGCGCTGCCGGCTCCCCGCCAGCCCTAACGGTGCCTTTTCTCTCCAAGGGAAGAAGCGATGCTGTCCACCTACTTTGAAACCATCAATGACTTGCTCTCCTCCTTCGGGCCGGTCCGAGACTGTTCCCGCAACAACGGTGGCTGCACCCGCAACTTCAAGTGCGTTTCGGATCGCAAGGTGGACTCGACGGGCTGCGTGGTAGGTACCGCGGCCGCTGGCCCCCGGGGGGCTGGCATCTGGCCTGGGGACAAGCCAGAGGGGGGGGACATTACCTGCTCCCTTCTCCAGGGATGTGGCCAAGGGGACGTGTGTGCTGGTGGGTGGCCTCCCCGGCACCCCTGGGGCCTTCACGGCAAATCACACAATGCCTTAAGGACCTCAGGGAAGGAGCCTGGGGGCTCAGATGAGTAAAAGAAAAACGCTTGAGGCTGATGGTCGTTTCCCTGCTTGTCAAGAAAGCACGGGCTGAAAGCAGTCACGCTTTTTCTCCTGTCTTGTGCTTCCCAGCATGGAAGAAAGGTGAAGCATCTCCCCATCCTCTCTCCCTGGGGGCTCCTCTGACACCCTCAGCGTTTTGTTTTGTTTCTGAACTTGCTCACGTCTTGGCAGCCGACGTACGGAGTCTCAGGTTTTGCAGTCCCCCCTCCAGAAGAATTCTTGAGCCCTAGAGCATTAGTTTTGGGCAGAGGCTCCGAACGCTCCCCAGCTGTCGATGCAGGGAGGGGTTTCACCGTTCTTGCAGGTGGGACAGCAGAGCTCGGCCCCTCTCCCACCTCGGACCCGTGACAGCAAAGTCATGGCTTCCCTGTGTGCGAGTCCAGTACGACACGTGGAGACACGGGGAAAACTGGGGAAAACCAGGAGCACCCCTTCTGGGCCGTCTGTTGTAGGAGCCCCTGCCTGCCAGGCAGCGGGTGGTGACCCCCGAGGGGCTCCAGAGCTTGTCACCAGCTCCTGCAAACACCCCCAAAACCCCCCCGAGACCCCTCTGCCCCTTCCCCTCCCTCTCGCCGCAGGCAGAGCCCCCGTCACCCCATCCCTCCCATCTCAGCAGAGGCGGGAGTTAAGTGTCTCTTTATTTATTGAAGATGTTTATACACAGCAGCTGGGAAAGGTCAGGCTGGAGCCGTGCTGTCCCGGGGGTGGCGTTTTCATTATCCCCTTCTCCGATTGCTTGTTAAGGCCATTTAGCGTGTCAGCCTGATGTGTCACCAGCAGCGCCCATCACTATCTCTCCTTCCCGCTCCTCTCCCTTTCCTCCTTTCTTTTCCCCATTGTCTTTTTCTTTTGTTCTCCTTTCTCAGGAGTGGCTGCTTTTCTAGTCTTTTAGGGGTTTTTCCCCTCTATTTTTTTTTTTTTGGCGGGGGGGGGCATTCTTATGCTCTGAACGCCAACGTGCCTCCCAGACACTGTCAGAAGCAATTGGGGCTCTGATAGTCCCGTGCCGCTGGGAAGAGATGCCTCTTTTTAAGAGTCAGGATATATTAAGGTAGAAACTGTCAATAAATTACAGGCCTGGGGCTCGCCACGCCAGCGTGCGGAGAGGCAGAAATTGAAAACTCTGTCACTCGGGGAAAATAACCCCCCTGCTTTTGTAACGCCTAAGTGAGGCTTTCCGGAAAGAGAACAAATCGTGTGCAGTGGGGAGAAAGGAAAAGCAATGGGAGCTGTTCTCCTGGAGCACATCCCTTCCCTGGGAGCTGTGGGCAAGAGGGGACACGTGGGGACCACCCGTCCCCCTGCATCACACTGGGCGACTGGGGCTGTGCATCCCACGGGGGTAGGAGATGGCTGCAGAGATGCCCATCTCTCCTCCCTCTGCCCTTCACCCCTTTTTCTCCCTGCCCCTTTCTCTCCCTTCTTCTCTGCCCCTCTCCACAGCCCCTGGTTGTGGGGTGAAGCCCCCCCCAGTTCCCCAGTCCCTGCTGCAGCCTGAGGACAGCAGAGCTGAGCTCCACAGGGGGGGTTTGGAGGTTGCTGCATCCCCTCTCTGGTCCACATCTCTCCCTGCTTCCCCTGGACTGACACCAGGGGCACAATTCTCCACATGCCCCAGCAATGTGCACTCCAACCCAGAAAGCCCCCCACATCCTGGGCTGCATCCCCAGCAGCATGGCCAGCAGGGCAAGGTGGGGGGCTGGGGTGCGGGGGTGGATTCTGCCCCTCTGCTCTGCTCTGGGGAGACCCCCCTGCACTGCTGCCTCCAGCTCTGGGGTCACCAGCATCAGAAGGACATGGACCTGTTGGAGCAGGTCCAGAGGAGGCCACAAAGATGCTGAGAGGGCTGGAGCCCCTCTGCTGTGAGGACAGGCTGAGAGAGTTGGGGGGGTTCAGCCTGGAGAAGAGAAGGCTTAGAGCCCCTTCCAGTCCCTAAAAGAGCTCCAGGAAAGACGGGGAGGGACTCTTCATCAGGGAAGGGAGCCATTGAACAAGGGGGAAGGGTTTTAAACTGAAAGAGCGGAGATTTCGATTAGATATTAGGGAGAAATTCTTCACTCTGAGGGTGGTGAGAGCCTGGCCCAGGTTGCCCAGAGAAGCTGTGGCTGCCCCATCCCTGGAGGGGTTCAAGGCCAGGTTGGAGGGGGCTTTGAGCAACCTGGTCTGGTGGGAGGTGTCCCTGCCCAGGGCAGGGGGTGGCACTGGATGATCTTTAGGCCCCTTCCAACTCTAACCATTCTGTGATCCCTCCTGGCTCTCCCAAGCCCATGCAATGTTTCACCCTCATCACTTGCTTGTAGATCCCCAGCAATGGCAGAAGTGCGAGCAGAGGTCTGGAGGACACTGTCCCATGTTTCTGACTGTGGTCTATGGCCGTTGTCTGGGGAAAAACCAAAGGGGTGGGCAGGCAGTGCTGCCCCAGCCCTGGGTTGTGCTTGTGGTGCTGAGTGGGGTCGCAGGTGATGGGAGCTGAGTTTGGGAGTTCTCGGCAGCCCCAGTGTGTGACCCTGCGGCATCTTCTGCACCGGTCCCCTCCTCATCCCACCCCTGCGCCCGGCATCTATTGGGTGTGATCTGGGCTTCCCGTGCGAGCAGGGTTGGGGTCATTTGCTGCAAATTTGCAGGGATGTCAGTTAGTTTTAGAGCTGAACTGCTGTGAACTCAATTTGCCAATTTGGTAAGTGCTATGGGCAATATCGGGATGTAATTTAATTAAGCTATCCCCTTTTTATAGAGTTCAGGGAGCATTCGCGTACTAATTTTAGCACTAGGTTTGCTCCAGCTTTACTCTGGACACTGTTTCGCAAATCATGACATGTTGTTAATCTTTACCAGTCAACAGTTTATTAATTTGCCGAGGACCACAGAAGTATATAATCAGCGGTTCATCAATCAAGGCTAAATCCAACAAATGTTCCAGGCAGGTACTGAGCATAAAATATACATGCAGCCTTGTAAGCAATTAATACACAGCAGAGCCGGAGCCTAACGGCTCGACCAGGGAACAGCACAAATCTCAAAGATTTCTTATTCCTTTCATATAGAATCATCATCTGTTACCAGTTCTTTCGTGCCCTTAATACGGCTTCCAGTAATTCTGCGAGGACCGGGGATGCATTTATCTTCGGGCTTTTTAGCGGCGTGGGCTCTGCCATTACCTAATTGTTTGGCCTCGGAAGGGCTCGGTGGGGGTGTGGGGGGCGGTTTGTTTGTGGCTCCGTGGTGGAGTCGCTCTGAGGACGGTCTCCCGGGGCTTACGAAGGAGAAACAAGGACATCCCTTTGTCTAGCTAGACTCGTGCCTGCCACATGCCACCTGGGAGACCCCAAAGACCTTGCAGTGGGGTCCCCACCCGGAGGGGTGACAGCTCCCCAGCTTCCATCCCACACTTCCCATGGGGGCCCTTTTTTTCCCCCTCATCTCGTGGCTTTTCTGTTATTTTTACCTGTACCCAGTA
The DNA here is from genome assembly GCA_003697955.1 of Calidris pygmaea. NCBI lineage: Eukaryota > Metazoa > Chordata > Aves > Charadriiformes > Scolopacidae > Calidris > Calidris pygmaea. The sequence continues at coordinate 1,086,679 of QJSC01021634.1, read as the reverse complement.
GATGGCATTAGTGCATAAAGGTTTTCTGCAGTTCTTTTCTTATCGGAGGCTTTTTTTGGGGGGGTGATTTTCAGAAGCGTGAGCTGCGACCTTGTGGCGACCTTGGCATTGCTCACTGGAGCCTTGCCTTTGAGCCCTGCCTTGCAACGTAACAAAACAATCCCCGAGCTCTAGAAAACCTGTTTCCACGCTGCTTTTCCTTGTTGCACCCCAGAATTGCTGTCGGGTCTGGGGAAACCACAGGCGTTTCTCAAGAAAGCAAAATTCCAGTGAGCTTCTCTAAATCTGGTGGCTCTTCTCTGCCCGTTGAGTCTAGTGTCTCTTGTGTACCATCTTGCAGGGGTCACAGCAAACCAAGGGAAACTGTGCTGGAGGAATAAGTGAGAGTCAGTAATATATATCCCTTCTACTGGAATGGTGGTGGCTGCTCAGCCCAGAGGGAGGATGCTGGAGAAGGGCAAGTGGTTGACCCTCATGTGTTGGTGATGTATAATTTGAGATGACAACCTGCGAATTGGCCCTGAGGGACTGAAGGAAACACCTGTAATGAGGCTTAAATTCAGGTTTCCCCACCTGTCTCTCAGCTTGGCTTTGCTCGCTGATGCCAGTCTTCTTATCTGCTCAGGGAGAAGAGGAGGTCACTCGCATCTGCCACCCTATGGCCGTGCTGTTTGCCAGCCCTGTGGGGCAAGGCAGGACTGCAGCCCTGGGGGAATAAGAAGGGTGAGGTTTTTTTTTCCCTAAGGAAAGTGAGCTTTGGTCTTGGCACGTGAGCTGGGTGAGGGGGTGGACCTCTGGTGTGTGTTGGGCATCTTTGGCATCACAGCAGCAGGTACAGGCCTGCAGTGCAGGTCCCTGTCTGAGCCCTGGGGTGCCTCTCGGGATGGGGTCTCATCACCTTGAGAACCTCCTGGAGAAGGTGGAGGGCACAAGCTGCCCAGCTGGTGGAGGGGAAGGCAGCTCGGGGTCCCACACTGAGGTTGCAGCAGCAGGAGACCCCTTGTTTCCCTGCTGTGTGAGCAGCATCATGGGCGCAGGTGGGTGTAGGTGGGGTGTTTCTGATGGTTCTGCAACATCCGTGGTGCCTATAGATAGTGGTGAGCTAGTCCTTTAAGTCAGAACAGAGTGACTTGTGCCACGGAGGCCAAAGATACTGCAGATGGATGTGGAAAGGCAGGAAGTGTGGCTGTGGTCCAGGATCCATCCCCCCCCAAGGAGAGGGGTCAGCAAGAGGCAGGAGAGCTCACTGAGCCCGGGCAGCAGATGCTGCTCTTCTGCACGTGAAAATCCTGCTGACCATCATCGTCTCCCTGCTTGCAGACCGGGGTTCCTCTAGCACAGATTTATTTCTAATCTGAGTGAGGAAAAAACTATAGTTTGGCTCCAAGGACGATGTGAACTGTTCCTCTTCCCAATGAGGGGTCAGCCCGTCAGGCAGGAGGGAGTTTGTCTGCCTCAGCAGAATGCAGAAGGGACAGCGTCTTCTACGGAGCCTGTTAATGAAGTTGTGGCCCACGGTGACACCGGTGCGGTGTCAGTCCCATCCTTTTAGACAGAGATGGAAGGGAAATTTGGCATGGTCCACACAGGTGGCTAAGCCTTAGCACAGCCTGTCTGGAGCTAATCCTTCCCTTTTTGCTCTCTTCCACATCAAAACGATGGGCTGTCCCTTAGCTGCTGCAAAGTGGGGCAGAGAAATGGCTTAATTTCAGAGCGTAACCATTTCAGGGAGAAATGGGATTAGAAATGAAGGAGCGGGGCAATGGCTACAGCTCCAGGCTCCTTCTTCCAGCACATGTCTCCCAGAGGTGGCCTGGGGACCAAGGGGACAGGGGAGGTACTTTGCAATGACACAGGGGAAGCTGAGAACTGATATTCTTGGGGGGAAATTGGGTGTTTGGGAGTTTCAGCCCAAACCAAAATGCTGTGCAGAAATCCCCCAATGTATGTGCAAGTTCCAAAATATTTTGTTTCAAAACATCTCCTTTCTATTAAGGAGAGGGAAGCGTTTAATTCCAACATTATCATCTGGAGTTTTATGATATATACTGCATTATCCCAGTGTACAGCCTGAAATAAAAACAAAATTAGGCCGTGGAAACCAAAACATTTCAACCTTGTCAAAATTAAATGCTCTCCTAATTTCCCAATGAATTTTGAGATGTAATTGATGGAATCCCACAAAGCACTTAAGCTTCATCAAATCTGCATTTTTCTGACAGACAATTGTTCGTTGAAAAATAAAAACGCATCCGTACCCTGCCTTACGAGGCACCTAGCTAATTATGTTAGAGATGCGCAGGCAAGGGAAGGGAGATGGGGAGGAAACCATTCTCTTCTAATCCCTTTAAAGTTTAGCTGGCTCCTTGAAGCAGAAGATGACTCCTTATGCGTGTTCTGGTTGGAAGCAGAAGCCCCCTGAGCTCCACAGCGAGCGTCCCCCCCTCCCGAGGAGGCTGCGCTTTTGGATTTATCTCGTTAAGCCAGGTAACTACCTGTGATGAAAATGGGATTTGAGGAAGAGAGAGAAGCAAAGGGTGGCAAAAGCCACTGGGGTCGGTAGCCGGCCATGGCAGGGAGCTGAGGGGCAGATGGGGAGCCCACCGCCTGCCTGCCTTTGCTTTCAGTGCTGCGAGAGGGGCTCAAACCATGTCGGCAAGTGGTGGCCAAATCTAAAAGCAAGTGGAATAGCTCAGGAAGCACCGAGGTGAGCTGGAGGTCTCTCCCCACGCTGGGAAGAGGTGGTTTGGGTGATAAAAGCCCCATTTTCTCCAGTGGTGTGCCTCGGAGGGCTTGGCTGGCACCAGCCCTTGCCCCTCTGGTCCCCAGCAGACCGGGATGTGTTGTGGTCAGGGCTGGGTTGGGTCTTTGGGTTTGGTTTGGGTCGTAGGGTTTGGCGTGTAGTGTTGTGGCTGGGCTGTACCGTGGCTCTCAGGTGGGGCAGGAGTGGAATTTCTGGTCTCCCAAAGGTTTTTGGAGGTGCCAGCCTCTGCTGTGGCTAGGAGGGGAAATGCCCCGATGGGCAGGAGGTGCCAGCCCACCCCAAAGCGAGCTGCTGGTGTTAAGGAAAGCAGCTGGAGGGTTTCCACTAGCTTGATTTCCTTGCTCCAGGAGCTCTGAGCACTTCGTGTGTATGTACAGAACATCCCACCAGCTGCTTGAAACAAGTCCATCCCGCTTTGAATTGAGATGCAAAATAAAAACAACACAGTGACTTGCCCGAGAGGGTCCGTGGGGTGGCTGGAGGCGAGAAGACGCTCCCTCATTGCCTGGAGCTTCGGTTCCTCCATGGAGCCCCCAACCCACTGTCACGGGGCGGGGAGGGGGGGACAACGAGACGAGGAGCGTGAGCTCTTGCAGCGTGTGCTTGGGAGCCTGGAAGACAGATGGGTTTGATTTTCTGAGGCTAAAATAATGATTGATGATCTTGAAAGGGAAGAGGAAGCAGGGGGAAGGGAGGGGGGGGGGGCGAAGAGTGGGAAGATAATGACTGTTATTTCTGAAAACAGTTGTAATGTTTCCCTCTGGGAAGGATGCTCCCCCACAGCGGGGGGCTGGAGAGGATCTGCCGGGGCTGTGGTGGGGACATCGCTACCCCGAGGAGGTGACTCAGGGGTGGCCGTGGAGAGAGAGGCTGCCTGGAACTGCCGGGTGCCTTAGCGACCAGATTTTTGGCCCATTTTACCAGAGTATTAGGGCAGGAGGAATAAATCTCACCCGTAGAGACTGGGCTGTGTACAGCCAGAATCTGGTCCTGCTGGTGATGAGGAGCATTGCTCACCGAGGGCCTTCTGGGCCAAGAAAGCAGAGGCACAATAAGCCAGTTGTCTGCAAATATAAATATATATATATGGACACAGAGGAGTTTACTGCATTTGTATCATTCCTGAGCTCCAACAAGCAAATAAAATACATGCCAGTGCATAGTTTGGAGCTCATTAAAATGCTGGCACTTGCTTGTACCTCAGCAGTGTCTCAGATTAATGTTTTTGTCTCGCGCCGAAGAGGCTTCTCGGTGAGGAGTGAGGATGCCTCTAAATGAAGGGGGGGTATTGGGGCCTTTGGACACTGCGTTCGGTGCCACTGCAGAGCTGAGCCACCAGCCCTTTCCTCATCCTCAGGCTGGCGGGGCTGGGGTGCAGCTGGGGGAAGATGTACTGGGATACAGGGCTGGGGTCCTGGATCTTGCCTCCGGA
>QJSC01021634.1:1035481-1082044 GCA_003697955.1 Calidris pygmaea | reverse complement strand
CAGCGGTGGGTTTGAGCATCCCCTTTCATTCCAAACCGTGGCCCCGTGCGTCAGCGAGGCTGGCTCTGGTGGCCTCCAGGGGTGGCAGTGGGCATGCGGCAGCAATCCAGCCAGCTGTGCCATTCCGTGTCACCTTGGAGATGCCATTTAACGGGGAAAAAAGCTCATTTCTCCAAACAGCAGGTAAAAATAGCACTTTCTTATTCAGCATATCCACTCCCCGTGTGTACTTGGAGCTTGTTTGCTGACTGCAGTGACAAAAGTAAGGACCTGGGTGCTCTGCTCGGTGTGGTGGGGAGGGGATGAGCCGGTGCCTGGTTGCACCGATGGCCAAACCTATGGGTAGCAGCAGGGTCAGGGCGTTGTGGCCGTGGCTCACGTTTAGCCTGCAGGACCTGCATTTTCAGTGCTAATGCAGAAAAAGACAAAACCCCTAAGTTTTCTTTTCCAATCCAAAGAGCAATTTTCAGGGCAGGCCGTCATCAGAGAAAGCAATTCCCTCCTGCGTGGATGGAGTGGATTTGCAAGGCAGTGGAATTACATTAACGGCTTCTCCCTGGCTTTTCAGAGCAGACAACGAGCTAGAATCCCCCCCTACCTCCCTTTTCCTCTCCCTAGTGTGGATTCAGTGCCAAACCCTCTTCCCAAGCTCTGAGATATTTTTGCTTGTCAGGTCCATGGGTGAAGGATGGTCTGGGAGCTTGAAGCGAGTTCCCAAGCAGTGCGGGTCCAAGGTGGAAAACCGCAAACAGCTTTTTCATTTGAATAACTGGCTAGTGGTTTGTCGGATCCCTTTGCCTCCCTGGGCAAATGAATCCATCCCATATCGGGATTGAAGGCTGGGCGGAGGTGGTTGGCCAGGGGCCGTCGGGGCACCACGTCTCCCCAGCTTTCCTCCCATCGAGGAGGGACGTGTCACCCGTGATCGCCCAGACAGAGTTATTGGCTGAGTTGCTTATCGATTTTCTAATCATTTTCCGACACAACCCCCCCCATCCTGTGTCACTGCCAAGGCAGATCGCAAATTGAACTGCAGCTGAATTGATGGGCGATTGATTAAAACTCACCGTAATTATTGGTTCTCTGCTGCCCGAGCCAGACAAATCAATGTCAGCAATAACAGATCTGGTCCTTTATAAAAGCCCAGCAAAGGCAGAACGGGTGCTGGTTTATGAGCCCACCCTGGAGCCCTCCAGCCCAGGGAGACGGGGTTAGCTCAAACTGGCTTTTTCCTGGGCAATTTCTGACACCGTGTCACCCAAATGGGCTTTGGTTCCCTATTGATGGGACATCCTGATTGCAAATCCTCTGCTCCGGGGGCAGGGAGATGTGTCGTAAAGATTTATCGTGCCCAATAATTGCTCCATCCACCTATTCATCCCAGCAAACACCCCCTCACCCCCCATGCAGGCGATGCCCCTCTTGCCTCTTGGTTTCACTGGCTGGCACTGATGGCAGAGCTCACCGGTCCCCTCTCTCGCTGTCCCTGGCATCTTCGTGCCCCCAGCCCCACCGAGCAGGGTCACCTCCCCTCTTTGTGGGCTGGCTACCAAAGCTCTCTGTCCCTGGAGAGCTTCTTGCTGCAACTCCACAGCTGGTGGAGAGCCGGCTCTGTGCCGAGCCGGGGACGGATGCTGGGGAGGGTGGGGGGTGCTTTCTTTTGCAAATTTTGTGCTGAGCCATTTGCCTGCTATAATTAATGCGTATTAGGATGCATAATTACAAACAGAGAGGAAACACATTTCACGGTGATTAAAAGCCCCAAAGTGGAGGAATATCCCAAGGGTGGCCTCCAGCAAAGTGGGGCTAAGGGAGGGAGGCCTTTGGCGACCTGCTAACCCGGGCTCGGGGAAAGAGCCATCGTCTTCCTCTGCGGGCTGGGGAAGATGCTGAGCTCAGCAGAGGGATCAGTGCCAGGGCGAGAGACAGTCCCAAGTGACAGCTCAGAAAAGCCGTGGCCCATCCCCTGGCTGTGTTCCCTGTAGTTCCTGCTGGCTTACGGTCCCATCCAGTTGCCTTCAGCACCCTGGAAGGTCCCTCGGGAGCTCTGGAGGGGACTTGGGCAGAGTCCCGGACCTCCCCGTCGGCGTGGGGAGAGCAGCAGAGGGGCAGATGCAGTGCCGTGGAGCAGAAGATGCTGTTTGCACTCAAGCCTTCCGTGTCCTCTGGGGAGATGTGTTTCTACCAATTTGCAGAGCTCTTATTCTTCCAGTGGGGCTGGCAGCTGCGGAGGAGACCACAGGAGATAAGTGTTGTATCTGCGGGTTCACAAACACACTTATCCCAGTCCTGTTTCCCAGGCAGCTCGGCGGTGAAAGCACAGATTGTTCTAAGTGTTTTCTCCTCCTTTGTATTTATTTTATATATGCAGTTACAAAGCTGCTTGCTCCTGTGTCCTCTACTGCTCCGTGCTTGGGCAGGGCCACCGGTTCCCAGGCTGCCTCTCCGGGGCCCTCCCTGCTCTGCAGCTCCTGTTCCAGAGCCCGTTGCTGCCAACGTAGGATGCTTTGGGTCAGAGGGGGGGACCTTTACGGGTCATCTGGTCCAACCCCCCTGCCGTGAGCAGGGACATCTTCAACTAGATCAGGTTGCTCAGAGCCCCGTCCAACCTGACCTTGAATGTTTCCAGGGATGGGGCATCTCCCACCTCTCTGGGCAATCTGGGCCAGTGTCTCACCACCCTCTTCTAAACCTAGTCTGAATCTACTCTCTTTTAGTTTAAAACCATTTTCCCTTGTCCTAACATCCTTTGGCTAGAAAACCCATGTGCCCCCCCCGCCTCAACCTTGCCTTGCCTCCCCTTCCCACTATTGCCAGCAAGAAGGTGCTGAGGTTTGGAAGGTCCACCTGAGCTGCAGAGTGAGGGCACGAGAGCCAAAGAGGTGTCTGAGGGACATCAGACATCGTGGTTGCTGCAGATAGGGCAGAAGCAGCTTTGGTGCTGCTGCCGTAGGGAAATGGCACAGGGTTTCTGGGAGGTGGAGAGAAACTTCTCATTGCTCGGATGGGGTGGGCCAGGACTCCCTAAAGCATCTTTGTGATGTCCCCTGCGGGTGGTTTGCCTCTTGAGGAGCCAAGAGCAACCAGGGCTTGGCAGCCCATCTCCTGGAGGGACCCCGCCTGTGACAGCGAGCGCAGGGTCCAGGGTCTCCTGAACTTTTATTAATATGTACAGCATTTTGCTTGCACGGAAAATTGATTTTCTTTTTTAACCACGAAGTATAGCGGTTTTATAACCTTTCTTCTGCTTGACAGAGGCCATTTATAACCTGCCTTCATCACTACCTGTACAAGCTCCGGTCTAACTCATCTTCAAGAAATTCCATAATGCATTTTTAATTGCAAGCTGCTCCTAGGCAAGATTTATTTATTTTTTCAAGGACTGGCCTTTTTGTTGTTGTTTGCATGCGTGCATGTTTGGCGAAAAGGGATAAATAACGCAAGTGGAATAGAAGAGAGCTTTAATCTGGGTGACAATTTATTGATGGCATTTGCCGCCTGCTGACTTTTATCTTTTGGGACAAGGAAAGCCAGCTGGGGAACTGAAATTAAATACCCGGAGCCAGATCCCCAGCTTGTGTGAGTCAGCATGGTTCCCTCGGCTGCAGAAAACTCTTCTGATGAGCCTGGGCTGCGATCCTGCCCTTCCTGGTCCTGCTTTCACCGTGGGCTGGTCGTGTCCACAGCTGCCTCCTCCCGTGGGGGGAAGCGAGATGCTTTTGGAGATGGTGCCAAGGTCGCATTTGCTGGCCTGCCTGGCATGGGTTGAGATGGGTTGAGATGGGTTTTTGGGCCACTTCCAAGTGCTGAGATGATTTTCTGGCTTGAAGTGGTTTTTCTGAGTTGGTCCCAGGCATTGAGATGGTTTTTCTGGGTCACACAGGACTTCTCTGCATCTCAAAGGAACGGGTAGCAAACGCAGAGGGTTTCTCCAGCACGTTATGGAGCAGGTCATGACACTTCACCCCACGCTGGCTTGAGGCTTCCTCACTGTGTGATTTTGCTGCCTTGAAGATTTCACTCTTCTCCCAAGGGAGGATGGGGAGTGTGGCTTTTGCAGCAGACCAGGTCCTTGCCCTGTGGTTCTTGCCCCTTCCCCAAAGGCTGTGCAAGGTGGTGCAGGGCCCTTGGGACTGCCCCGTCCATCCCTTGGGATGAACTCATCTTCTTTAGATGTAGACAGAGTTCAGCAGCACAACACGCAGATCCACCTGGCCCTGGGAGGGCACCCACCAGGAAGCTCCAGAGCAGGTGGGGACCCATGAGTGACCTTACTAGTTCCCCCTCTCTCACTGCAGTGCCCTGAGGACCTCCGGCCCATGAAGGATGGCACCGGTTGCTACGACTACTCCAAAGGGATCGACTGCTCGGATGGCTTCAACGGCGGCTGCGAGCAGCTTTGTCTCCAGCAGACCCTCCCTCTGCCCCACGACCCCTCGTCCAGCACCATCTTCATGTTCTGCGGGTGAGTCCCCTCTGATGCTCCCACCAGCAGCTAAATAACCCATGCCTCTTCCCATCCCTGCCAACCCTCCTCCTGTGCCACCAGCGCCCACCAAGGGAGCTGGGCACCCCAGAAAAAAGCTGTTTATGGAGCTGATTTCTAGCAGGGAATAGAGGCTGTGGGCAAAAGCCTATGGGACTGTGAGGAGCAATGTGAGCAGATGCACCTTCCTCCTCTCCCCTACTGTGTAACGGTACGGTTTGATCTGTGACTCACCGTGATGGGACCCAAAAATTGTACATTGCGTGTTGGAGGGGGAAGGTGGAGGATTTGTTTAAGAAATACTACTTTTTTGTTGCTTTTTTTTTTTTTTTTTTTCCCCTGTGCCTCTCTTAAAATAGAGTTTCATCCCTGATTTTGGCCGGGATCCTATAATCCTACACAATTTAGCATTTTCTCTCAGGAAAATCTCCCTGGCTGCAGTATGTTCTAAAAGGAGCTCAGTGATTATCTGGCTTTATGCTGCACAGCTGCAGGCAGCCAGCCAGCCATCCGTCCGTCCATCCATCCAGCCATCCATCCCTCCCTCACTGCCCGGCCACTGCCCAGCTCCGGGCCTCTGCACATCCCATCACTCAGCTGGGTCACCCTCCCGGGCACACACGGACCCTTCTTCACATCCCTGTGGGAAGGATTAAGGGGAAGGAGGAGGAAAGGAGCCCTTTTTGGAAGGGAATGCCCACAAATTCTTAACTCTGAGGAGCATCCGTCGAGTCCTGATGCTGCAGAGACCTCATGCAGCCCTGGCTGCTCCCCAGGGAAGAGCAGCCCAGGGGGCTCTGCCCATGTCAGCTTCTCTCTCTTTTTTTTTTATCCCTTTTTGCTGGTCTGTTGTTTCCCCCCCCGACACTACATTCTTTTTTTATTGTTGTTTAGCGGTGCAGAGCTGTTGAGCCACTAAGAGAGAGCACGTTGCCTGCGCTGTGCCTGCAGAAGGGGTTGGAAATCCATATAGGCACCAGCAACCCTTGTGGGGAGGGTCTAGAAAATCTTGGGACATGACGCGGTCTGCATCCGCACACACGCAGGGCATCTGCATTTCAATCTTCCATCCCCAAGGACAGAATATTTTTCTTTCTGTTTTTTTTTGTTCTCTTTTTTTCCATAATCCCTTCTCAAGGCAGAGCTTTGCTTCGGGAACAGGCAAGGAAAAGTGCGACAGACGGGTGGGAGTTCTGCTTGCGGCGGTAAAATGCGGTAGAGGAATGGGAAAGGGCAGCCTGGCTGGAGGTGGGAGTGATGTTAGCAGAGTGCTGTGGCTACAGGGAGGAAGGGGCAGGCAGGGAAGAGGGGGTTCCTTGTCACCTGGAAGCTGCAATGCTGGGGAAAAGGCTGGAGGAAGGAGAAGAGAAGGAGACGAGATGAGCCCATGTGGAAAAGATGCCCCTGATGTCTGTCGTTAAATCACATCCCCGCTGCCTGCCTCAGTTTCCCTTACTGGCTGTTGAAGATGAGCCCGTGCATCTTCCCCACAATGTGCTTGAAAGCAGGGACCAAAGATCAAAGGAGCCACCACACTGGAGCTGCTTCCTTGCAGGAGGGCACTGTGGGGTGGAAAAAAGGGCAGGAGCTTCATTTTAGCTCTGCTGTGGCCTCGGGAGTGTTTGTAGCTGGTGGGCAGGGGCTGTTGGGGACAGGGGAGCAGAGGATGGGCGGTGGGCTCAGCTCTGCTCTCTGGCATGGGGGCAGCTCCCGGCAGGAGGAGAACAGGGGCTGCGGGAGGGCAGGGTGGTGGGGCTGCTGCAGGAGGGGCGGCTGGTGGGAGCCCAGGGCTCCTGTGCTGGTCGCCCAACCAAGGTGCCACAGAGGATGTGGGTTCTGCAACCACTGTGCCATCCCAGGCAGATGCCGCAGGTGTTAGAATCGTAGAATTGTCCAGGTTGGAAGGGACTGTTGAGGTCATCGAGTCCAACCATCAACATCACACTGCCAACTCCACCACTAAGCCATGTCCCTCAGCACCACATCTGCCCGGCTTTTAAATACCTCCAGGGATGGCGACTCCACCACTTCCCTGGGCAGCCCATTCCAATGTTTAACAACCCTTTCTGTCAATAAACTTTTCCTAATATCCATCCTGAACCTCCCCTGGTGCAACTTGAGGCCGTTTCCTCGTGTCCCATGGCCTGTTCCTTGGGAGAAGAGACCAACCCCCCCTGGCTACACCCTCCTTTCAGGGAGTTGGAGAGAGCGAGAAGGTCTCCCCTCAGCCTCCTTTTCTCCAGGCTGAACACCCCCAGCTCCCTCAGCCTCTCCTCACAAGACTTGTGCTCCAGATCCCTCACCAGCTCCGTGGCCTTTCTCTGGACACGCTCTAGCACCAAGCTGATGATGCTGGGCTGGGCAGAGACTTGTCCCATGGCAGGGTTGGGGGGGTGACATAGTCTGCTTTTTGCCCATCTCATGTAGCTTGTGGTGCTCTGCAGGTGCGTGGAGGAGTACAAACTGGCCCCAGATGGGAAGTCCTGCCTGATGCTCTCTGACATCTGTGAGGGCCCCAAGTGCCTGAAGTCGGATGCCAAGTTCAATGACACCCTCTTTGGGGAGATGCTTCACGGCTATAACAACAGGACCCAGCACGTCAACCAAGGGCAGGTGTTCCAGATGAGTTTCAGGTATGGCCCGGCTCTGCTCCTAGTTTGGGGAACATCAGGAAGGTGAGATGGGACCAAGGTCTTCTGGTGCAGAGCCAGCATCTCTGACAGGTTCCTTAGGGGAAGAGAGCATGAGGACAAGCAGCATCTGTGGTTTTTCTTCTTGCTCATCCTCTCCACAGGCAGCAGCAAAAGACCCTCCTGGGCCAGTGTGTGTCTCGTCAGATGAGTGTTTAATTGCCTTCCATGGGCTTTGTGTTGCCTCATCTGTTTCTGAACACCGATGTCTTTCATGTCCGCGATCTCCTGCAACAATGAGTTTCACTGAATTTTTTAGAGTTGGAAGGGACCATAGAGACCATCTAGTCCAACTCCCCTGCTGAAGCAGCATTGCCTAGAGCTAGAGCATGTTACACAGGAGCATCCAGGCGGGTCTTGAAAATCTCCAAGGAAGGGGACTCCACAACCTCCCTGGGCAGCCTGTTCCAGGGCTCCGTCACCCTCACCGTGAAGAAGTTTCTCCTCATATTTGAGTGGAACCTCTTATGTTCCAACTTGTGCCCGTTGCCCCTCGTCCTGTCACTGGGAACCACTGAAAAGAGTCTGGCTCCCTCCTCCTTCAACCCTCCCTTGAGATACTTGTAAGCATTGATAAGGTCTCCGCCCTTTAATTGCATGTGGTATGGAAGAGCGTTTCCTTTGGCGTGGTTTCAGCCTGTGCGAGCTGGTTTTATTCAGTGCCCCCAGTTACGGTACTGGGAGGAGCCATGGACGGAGTAGGATAAGAAATAATGTAAATAAGGTGCTTGGAGGCTGCATCCTGGGTATTGGGAGTGCCGAGAGCCAGATGCTGGTGGGGAGAGCAGGATCTGGACTGCCCAGGCCTTCGCCTTTCAGAGGGGAGCTTGCTGGTAGTTGGTAAATTCAGGGCTGGAAAATGAGTGAGTTTATTTCTTTTTCTTCAATTCTCCTGAATGCGGATGCGTTTTGATCGGGTGTAAACCAAGGTGGGCGTAGGAGTTTCAAGGCCGCGGTGCTGATCATGGTCAGGAGAGGATCCAGCCCACATCCCACCCAGACACAACTCCTCCTTGCCCAGCATCTGCGGGTTTCTTTCCCATTAACGCACCGGAGACCTCATCGCTGGCTCCGATTGTAGCTGCAGTTGGGGGTGCTCATCCCTGCTGGCCACGGTAGTTTTCGGGGTGTTTTTTTTCCCCCAGCTGAGTGCACAGCTATAAATTCACACTGAACTCTGGCCTTTTGCTCTCTTGATGGCAGCTGAGTTACGAGCTCCGCCAGCACGAAGGCGCTGGGAACACGCAGGCAGCAGAGCGCCCGGAGCCAGCAGAGCTCAGCTTTGGCTGGAAGTGAGAATTGACAGTACACAAAGGCAATTTTCCCAGTGGGCTCCTCTTTGCTTTCTCTCCCTCCCGTGTTACAAGTGTCAGTGGGTTTGGCAGCAGCAGAGCCCAGGGCTGCAGAGCTGAAATTCTCCTTCCACGAGCCGGCGGGTCGAGCAGGTCTGGGGGCTTCCAAAGCTCCCCAAGCCCATCTCCTGGAAATGCCAGACCCGGGTGGGCTCCCCCTAAATGAGGTCCAGCCCCAGCTTGTGCCATCAGTCTCTATGCACTAAACCTCCTTCTGCAGAGGCTTTGATTTTCTCTCCAGCTCGTTGATAGCCTGCCCTTTGTTTGCACTGCAAAGCAGGAGGGTTGAGAAGCCGTCCATCCCCTGCTTCAGCCAGGGCTGGGGTCTAGGGGCTGCTTTGTTACTGCTGGGAAGCAAATGCCTCCCCTGTCCTGGGGGCTAAATTCCAGCCAGAAAGCACGCAAGGTGGTCCGTGGGTCTGGTTGATCCTGGGAGATGTGGTTTCTCCAAGTCATGCTGTCCGTGAGCATCCCGGGGATGGTGGGTCTGAGCAGTCCCAGGCTGGACCAGGCGCGGTTCCTCCAGGGCTGCCCGCGGCCGCTTTGCTTTTGGGATAAAACACCCACGGTGCTGGGATTGCATCTTACAGGGGTCAGAGCCCAAAGCCCCAGGGCTGTGGCTGACAGGTTTTCAGGTTAAAAAACCCCTGCTCTTAGTGATCCCTCCTCCTTCCCACGGCTGGCACCCCTCCTGCCGTGCTGCCTGGGTGATGGCTGGGGGGCGTGCGGAGGGGGGAAGCTTTCCCCAGTGGAAAACGGGTCCTCTGCCCATCCTCTCCATCACAAACAAGGTTTCCAGTGCCCAGTGTCGCTTGGGGGACTAATCCTGGCTCTAACAGCCGTGAGGGGCGGGAAGAAGCAGGTCTGAAACAAGAGCAAACCTGCAAAGCCTTGTTCCAGGCTGTAGCGTGCGATGTGCTGGCTCGGCAGAGCTCGGGACCTGGCGGGAGGCGGCACGTCTTGCTCCAGAAATGTTTTTGGCAGCCTGGAAGGACGGCACGGCCACCCTTTCCCGTTGGAATGTAGCCTGGTGGCTGCCGAAGCGCTGGGCAGTGATGAGAAGGGCTCGCTCCCCCGCGGCCAGCCTGCCCGGCGAGCCGGAGGGTTACGCCACAGAAGCACCATTACATCATCCCCTAACAAGGGAAGAGAAGGAGGTTAATGGAGAAGAAATTATTAACTAAAAGATGTAATTTGCCTCTGATTTTCATAGATATTCAAGAACCTCTCTGAGCATTAAGACACCAGCTGTTAGAGAAGCCCTTAATTTGGTGCATTTGAAACATAGCAGGAAGCTGCCTAATACCAGGGATTAAAAGCCTGTTTCTGCAAAGTAGGAGCAAGAACCTGCTATCAGAACAAGGGGCTGAGTATTTTAGAGGGATTTATAACTGCTGGGATCCTTTAGCTATGCAGATGTGACAGTCCTTTGAATGGTGTCTGCTTCCCATGTCGCCGCATCTTCAGTGTCTTTAATAAATAGGATATTCTCAATCCGCCAGGCATGTCAGCGTGGTGTTGGGAGGCTGCCTTTGTGCTGGGAAAAGCCGTCTCGCACACCCTGGCCTGGGCAACACCTATCAGTTACAGCCGTATTTCCACCCCGTTGGGGCTGGGGTGGTCTCTTTGCAACGCTGATTAGAGCCTCTGCGTGGTCCTCCCGCCCGCGGCTCGGCACGGCACCGGGATGGAGCTGGTGGCACCGATGGCTTTGTTGCATCCAGCCAGCTCAGAAGGATGGGGATGTGCAGCGGGTGTCTTTAGGGCACGGAGGGAGGATGGTGTTTGATGTCAACGCAGAGCACAGCAGGCTGGTAATGAACTGGGAGAGCTGCAGAGCGTGGAGGTCCCAGACCTGGGACCAATTCTCGTCAGTGCTGCTGCAGATTTTGGTTTGGTTTTCCCCTTTACAGAATCACAGAATGATATGGGTTTGGAAGGGACTTCTGGAGATCATCCAGTCCAACCCCCTGCCAAAGCAGGTCCTCCCAGAGCAGGTTGCACAGGAACGTGGCCGGGTGGCGTTTGAGTGTCTCCAGAGGAGGAGACTCCACCACCTCCCTGGGCAGCCTCTTCCAGGGCTCTGCCACCCTCACAGTGAAGTTCCTCCTCATGTTCAGATGGAATTTCTTGTGCTCAAGTTTGTGCCCATTCCCTCTTGTCCTGTCCCTGGGCACCACTGAAAAAAGCCTGGCCCCATCCTCTTGACACCCACCCTTTAAGTATTTATGGGTGTTGATCAGATCCCTGTTAATCCTCCTCATTTTTTCCAAGGGAGTCAGGAAGCACCCAGAGACTTGAGTGGTGTGGCCAAGGAGATGGGAACACCCAAGGGAAGGGTGGAGAAAACCAGTACTGGCTGCTGTGACTGCAACAGCCAGGACAGTTCATGCTGTGGGCACTGTATGTGCTCCATACACACACCAGCACTGGTGCAACACCTCCATGTGCCTGTCCCTGCTCA
This sequence comes from Calidris pygmaea, assembly GCA_003697955.1. Taxonomy (NCBI): domain Eukaryota; kingdom Metazoa; phylum Chordata; class Aves; order Charadriiformes; family Scolopacidae; genus Calidris; species Calidris pygmaea. The sequence continues at coordinate 1,071,052 of QJSC01021634.1, read as the reverse complement.
TGTTCATGTCCTTCCTGCTGGTGCCAAGGACCCTTTCCCCATCCAGCAGTGAGATCCCAGGGAGGTGGTGGAGTCTTCATCTCTGGAGATGTTCAAAACCTGCCTGGACACATTCCTGTGTAAGCTGCTCTAGGAGGACCTGCTTTGGCAGGGGATTGCACTAGATGATCTCCAGAGGTCCCTTCTAACCCCATAGCATTCTGTGATCCTGTGATCCGGTAGGACGTGAGCACCACAGCATCCCTGCAGCTGAGCTCGAGCTGTCAGGAGTTATAGGCTTTGTGGACGGCTTTTTCTGTACCGAAAATAATACTATTATTAGTATTAGGCTTAATAACTACTAATTATCGCTGTGGTGGTTGGAGTGCTCGACTGACCTGTTGGACGAGCCAGGTTGCTGCTCAGAGGAGTGCGTCACGTCATTGCTGCTGTTTTATTGCCAGGGTTTAAATCAAAGCGCTCCCCCGGTGATGCTTCTCCTGCACGGTCCCTTGCAGCCGCTTTTGGGGGGCAGAGAAGGGATCTTTTCATCAAAACACCAGAAACCCCCCTTGCTCCTTCCACCACTAAGCCAAAAGCACGTTCAGAGTGGTTTTCTTCTGGGTATCCCTGTCTTTTTTTTTTTTTTAAAAAGAAAAGATCCTTCTCTGTGCAGTGTTAATAAATAGATGGGATGAGAGCTGATCTATTCCAGTCACACCTCTCGGTCTAGGCAGGAGGCTCAGCAGTGGATCCAGCTCGCTAAAGACTAGATTAGAGCGATTTTCCCCCTGTTGCCTCGTGGTGGGGCAGAGCCCAAACTCCGCGCCGTCCCCAAATCACTGGGGGATTATTTTCCAAATGGGTTGTTTGTTCGTTCCTTATCTGTTTTGTGCCGTCTCTTTGCCACGAGGGAATAGAGATTTTTTGTTTTAAGAGCTGTTTGCAGTTTCAGGCTGTTGCTTTTATGCCATTAATATGAAGAAAACCCAAATTACTACCCGTGGAGCCAGCTTTACTCACTGGATTATTGCCGCACGCCAAACGGGATGGCAGAGCAACGCGTGGCAGAGCGCTCCCCGGGGAGCAGCCATCTGCCCAAAATGGGGTCCCTTCCCATCCCTGCCTCCGGGTGGGACATGGGGAGCACCTCACCCACTTGTGCCCCCCCAGCAGTGAGCCTGGGGAGTTTTCTGGGTGTTGGGAGCAGATAAGCAGCCAAAAAAATGGTTTGGTGGCTGGAGGGGGGAGAGGATTTGTGTCAGCGCTCCCTCACCGCAAAAAACCTGCGGAGCACCGAGTGTTTTTCCCTTCTCTGTAACCAGGGAGGAGGACTCCGGAGGATGTGGGGCTGCTGTGATGTCCTGTGCCGTGCTGAGCACCTTCCTGCAGACTGGAAGCACCTTTCTCTGTGAATTGGTCCTCGGAGGATGCTGGTCCTCAGAGGATGCTGGTTCTTGGAGGATGCTGGTTCTTGGAGGATGCTGGTCCTCACATCCCCACCTCTAAAACAGGGCTGCTGCCTCTTCACATCCTTGGGGAAGGAAAATAGGGGGTTAGAGGTGGTGCTGAGCGCCAGCTGGAGCTACTGGGCACATCACTGAGGTGGCCAGGGTGCCTTGGGGAGGGACGGGCACCCGTTCGCCCCGAGTGCTGCCAGCCCGCAGCCGGCTCTGCCTCCACACAGCTCGGTTACTGCTGTCAGGCAGCGCACCGGGTCGCTGAACCGACGCGGGGAATTGTCATAATATTGATGGGGAGTTTGGCAAGTTAATTTTAAATCTGTCACTCCTTCCCCTCGCCGCTTCTCAGCCCTTAATAAACCGGCGCAGCGACGGCGGGGCGTGCTGACAGCTCGGCGCCATCCCCGCTGGGGGGGCTGCTTTGGGAAACGTCCCCCCCCTACCCCGTCGCTCCCCCTGCTCTATGGGAGGCTGCACCCAGCATCTCCCCCGGCTGTGGGTGCTGTGGGGGCCAGGGTGGGTGCTCAGCCCGCTGCAGCATCACCTCTGGGTGCTGGCTGTGGGGCTTCGCTGGTGCCACCCGGCTGGGAGCTGGTGGGCCAGCCCCGGCGAGGACGTCCTGCTTCCCCCGCGGCATCGCAGATGTAATGGCTGTAACTAGTTAAATTAACGCTATTGATTTTTTCATATTTTTCCCCCCTCTCTTTGAAACCTCTGAGCACAGAATTTATAATTGCACTGTTTATTATTCCTCTGCCGGCGAGCTCGGCGCCAGCCGGTACCCCAATGCCTTGTTTACCTATTACCCTTCAGGCCGGGATAACGGATGGATCTCTTTTCCAGTGGCTGCCTTCCATTTCATTCCTCTTTTTTATTATTTGTTGCTGCAATTCTATTACCTGTTCACAACTCTGAAGCCTCAGACACACTAGTGGGGAGCAATGATGTCTTTCCAAGCCATGCTAATGCCTTATGCCTTGGTCCTCAGCGGCAGGTAAGGGGGTCGTTAGGGGTTTAGCAGCTCTGCGGAGCTGGGGTGGGATGTGATGCTGCACTCTCTGCCCCATTCCCCATATATACTGGGGAGAATCACTGCCTGTTCCCAGCCGGGGATGCTGCTCACGGAGCAGAGATGTCCTGGTACCCACTTGTGGCCGTGCCACATGCAGTGGCTTTTGCATCCCCCAAAGGGCCCCCCCATCGGAGTTGTTTTTCCTCAATTCCCCAAGGGCCTTCCCCAAAAAAACTGAGCCATTTTTCCTCGATCCCATTTTTTCCACCTCTCAACCCAGCGCCAGGGACATCCTGCCTCCTTTGAGGGCTGCCTCCTTTGAGGGCTGCCTCCATCCAGCCCTTTCAGAGCCCGCGACAGGTCACGCGTAGCCACACGCTGTGTATTTTGAGCGCGTCCTCACTGGCCAGGCTGAGTGCTGAGTTTGGTTTTGTTTTGTTTTGTTTTGTTTTGTTTTTTATCAATCCAGTGTATAAATGACTAATGCAATTAGCACAGCACCCCGTCAGTTTGGTTAGCACGGCATCCTGCGCGCATCAGCCCAGCTCTGTTTCAAAGTTAGCATCCCACCGAGAAGGAGAACAGATTGTGTGGCTTTGAGCTGGGGTTCCCCACAGTCTGCAGCCACGGCGTTTTTTAATTCCTGTAGCAAAACAAAAGCAAGTCTTGTGCCAGCGACACCCTAAAGACAACGTGGGGGTCCGGGGTGGAAGAGATGTTTTTTTAAACTACACTGATTGAGATGTCAGTAATAGAAGTATTTTAAGCGCTCGAGGTTTTCAGGCTTGTTCTGCGCCTGGCGTGGGTAGGGTTTAAGGAGCAGGCCAGCGTGGGCATGGCTGTCACAGCTGTCCCCTGCTCGTGCTGCCCCATCCGTGCTCCTCCCACCCTGAGCTGCTCCGTTTCATTCCAGTCTCTGCAGGCAGCGGGATAACCTCGCACGGGGTCAGTCTCTGCTGTTTGGCCATTGCCCAGGAGAGATCCATCGCTCCCAGGAGAGATCCATCGCTCCCAGGAGGGATCCATTGCTCCCAGCATGTTCCTGAGCCCTGGGGAGCTGGAGAGACAGTGGTGTGGAAGCTCCTGATGTGGCCACAGCCCAAAACTAATGGCACATTAGGGACTTGGGGCTTCCCCAGCCCGTCCTGAGCCCCGGTGGTGCTGGTACAAAGGAATAGGTGGGTGTTAAAAACCACAGCTGAGCTCCCCACCTTCATCATGAGGCTGAGGAAGAGCCAAGCATCTCTCACCTCGGTCCGTGCCCTGAAAGCAGCCGTGCAAACCGGCAAGTTGATGTTTCAAAGGGGAGCTCAGGCCCTGGAGATTGGGCAAGGGAGAGGGCAGAGCTGGGGCGGTACCCTGGGAGATGTGGGTACCCCGGGAGATGTGGGTAACCCCAGGTTTGTACCCCAAGCCCGCTCACAGGCACAGTCCAACAGTCCAACAACAGCCAAGGGGCTGCTGTTGAGATGGTACCAGCACCCACCAAAGGCGATGGAGTGTCACCCACGGGCTCTTGCTGGCCCTGGGGACCAGCCAGCGGTGGCAGAGTGGCAGAGCACTCCTTTCCCCCAGCAGCAGAGCTGCTGCCCCCGCAGGGAGGGATGCTCCCCCAGCCCGCGCCCCTGCTCCCCGCTTCCCCCCACCGCCCCCCCCGGAGCTCTGGCAGCGCGTTTGTGTCTGCGCAGATGTTTGTATTCTCTGCAGCTGATGAAAATATTCATTATCTTGTTAGCTGCTGCGGCGGAGGAAGTTCGGATTTGCATTTCCACCGCTAATCACGCAGCGCAAACAGAGCCTGTCACCCGGCAGCGCTAATTGGGCAGAGCAGAGCTGCGCCCGGGCAGGGAGCCCCCCCCCCTCCTGCCCTTCCCACCCCCAGCGGGGACCGCAGGGGAGAAGGGTTGGGGCCGTGCAGGCACAGCCTGGAGGCGAGGAGGATGCGGGGTTCCCGGGAGGTGGAGGAAGGCAGCGAGCATCGGGAGTTGGGATGCGTGCGTTGGCTGGGTTGTTTGGAGGAATTCCGCTCCTTGGGCTGGATGGGAGCAGGATCCCAGTCTGGGAATGCTGCTGGGCAAGGCGTGTGCATATGGGAAAGTCATGTCTCCTGACCCTGGGAGCTTCTCGTGGGACAAGAGGTGAAAGATCTCTGGGGGGGAAACTCGTCCCTTGGGGAGGTGGTCTGGGACATGGGCTCCTCCTGCAAGGAGACCCTGCTGTCATCAGCCTGTGCCCCTGGGGGACACCCATGTCCCCCCACACAGCTGGGGGGGACTGTCAGGGGCTCGGTGAGGTCTTCAGGGTCCACCCTGTGAAAAGCTGATGGTGACATCCTTGTCTGGAGACCTGAATGTGAGGAAAGGGTAGAGGTTTGAGAGAGGGGACATGGATCTGCACAGGAGAGGAGGGACCGGAGGCTGGCGTCGGGTTCTGCTCCCCTCCTGGGTTTGGCAGAGGTGCGGTGATTCGTCCCATCCCCTCCTTGTCCCCACTCCCTTCCTGGTGCCCAGCACTGCCAAGCCTTCGCTTTTCCGAGCTCCCAGGGCACCCAGAAAGCAGAGAGCAGCCCACGGGATGGACTCGCTGACCTGCTAGCCTTTCCCATCTTGGACTTTTATGATACTAATTATAGCTGGTGTTATTGCATAGTTTATCTGCATTATTAAGAGATGCGGTAGAGATTGGTTTTATAATAATAACAACAGCTCAGATTTATAGAGTGACTTTCATCCCAGGGGGTCCTTATTGGCTTTATAGCCTTGCTGTGGTGTACAGGCTTGCAGAGAGGATTTGCTTCTCCTTCTTTCCTCATCTGGCATGAGGCTCCTGGGGCAGGGGGCTCTGCACCCACTTGGGACACATGAAAATAAGGGTGATGTTCAGCTGAAAAGAAAGAAGAGAGGGAGGTGGGAGGGTTTGAGGCAGTAAATCATAATCACCCGACTTTAAGCTGTAATAGCAGGGGTTTTCCATCATGCTGTGGGCACTCCTTTGGTGGTGGTCACCATTAGCACATGCTCCAGCGGCACCTCCGGGGACAAGGCTGACACATTCCAGCCCGTCGCTGCTCTTCCTTGCTGGTGCCAGGGCTGGTTGATGGAGATTCCCCATCCAAGGACTAAATCGGCTTGACATTGACTTAGCAATGCGAATCCTTGCTGCAGGCAACGCAGTCAGGGACGGGCACCAGCACGGGGATTTCTGAGCGCTCCGCAGCTCTGCCAGCTGTCGAGCCATACCTGCTTCCGAGTGAGCAGCAGGGCTTGGATGCAGTCCTCGGTGCCGCAGAAAGTCTTGTCTTGCTCTTTCCCATCCCAAGTGTTCTCTCCAGAGATGGAGGATTTGCCCTTCTGGATGTCGCAGCGTAACTCGTGGCGGTGTAAACCTGAAGGGAAGTGCTTGGTTTGGGTTTGGGCCCCATCAGTTGAACCCAAAGGGGTGGACAAGCTCTGCTGGGAGTCCTCCCATCCCCTGCTGCATCCTACCCTTAAGGCATGTGGGATAATAACCCCGGAGATCTCCTGAATCATAGAATGGTTTAGGTTGGAAGGGACCTTGAAAAGCATTGAGTTCCAGCCCCCCTGCCCTGGGCAGGGACACCTCCCACCAGACCAGGTTGCTCAAAGCCCCATCCAACCTGCCCTTGAACCCCTCCAGGGATGGGGCAGCCACAACTTCTCAGGGCAACCTGTTCCAGGTTGGCAAATCTTCCACCGTGCCCCGTTCCTGGGCAGTATGACCTGGCCTGGATGCTGGAGCGTCTCCCCAGCGTAGCAGAAGGCAGGAGCAGGCGATGGGAACTGACCCGGCATCACTCACCCTCCTCCCCGACCCCCAGCCGTGCTCCCTCGCTGTCGTGCTGTCACCCTGCCCAGATCGGAGTCTCTCATGGGCTGTTGCCTTCAATAACAGTTTTCTTGAGGTGAAAGCTCGGGGCGTTTGTGCCGGTTCATGTCTCCCCCAGCACGGGCTGAAGGAGCCCGGTGCGTGTGGAGCAGCCTGTGCCCCTGCGCCCCGGCTACCCGGGGGACACTGCCACTCGCCAGCTGTGCCCGTATCCACAGGCAAACATCTGGAAGGTGTGATGGCACTGGCACTTGTCATCAGGCAGCGATGCTCCGCAGAGCCGGCAGGAGGGAAGCAAAGTGGAAGGACATGGACCTGTTGGAGCAGGTCCAGCGGAGGGACGCAGAGATGCTGGGAGGGCTGGAGCCCCTCTGCTGGGAGGGGGGGCTGAGAGAGTTGGGGGGGTTCAGCCTGGAGAAGAGAAGGCTCCGGGGAGACCTTAGAGCCCCTTCCAGTCCTTCAGGGGGCTCCAGGAAAGCTGGGGAGGGACTCTTGATCAGGGAGGGGAGCCATAGGATGAGGGAGAACAGTTTTAAACTGGAAGAGTTTAGATGAGATATTAGGGAGAGATTCTTTGCTGTGAGGGTGGTGAGAGCCTGGCCCAGGTTGCCCAGAGAAGCTGTGGCTGCCCCATCCCTGGAGGGGTTCAAGGGCAGGTTGGAGGGGGCTTGGAGCAACCTGGTCTGATGGGAGGTGTCCCTGCCCAGGGCAGGGGGTGGGAACTGGATGATCTTTAGGTCCGTTCCAACCCAAACCGTTCTATGATTCTGTGAAGGTGCTCTGAGTCTGGGCACTCTCGCTGAGTGCCCAGAGCAAGGCTTTGCCTTTCCCTGGGAGGGTGACAAGGGGGGACATCGCTGCGGGTGCCGTCACCCCACCCCAGCTCGTTGTGCACGTTGTTTTGTGGCTTCTGTAATTAACTTTGCACACAGAAAAGCCACTCTGCAGATGCGGTCGCAAATCCCAGCTAATTCACCATATGCTCTGGCTGCGTGACAGCACCAGGGAGCTGCTGCCTGTCCCTGCCTGTCCCTGCCTTCACCTTTCCTGCCTGTCCCTGGCCCCTGGGCAGCCCTGGACTCTGCACGGTGTCTCGCTGCGATGGTCCACGCTGGTGGGTTTGCTGGTGGGCAGAGGTGGGGGCTGGCCGAGCATCCCGCCTGGGCATCTTGGGTGGGCTGCCTGGGTGCTGCAGCCCTGGCTGGTGGAAACTGGGCACCACTGGGGTTGCCCCAGGCTTGACGGAGCCCGGCAATGGGGATGCTGGCGGACGGCAGGCCTTGGGTGGAGGGGAAGTGGGAGCGTTAACTGCGGTGAAATGACTTTGTCGGAGTGCCAGCGTATGAAATGCGTGGTGATATTGCAGCCCTGCCACTGCCTGTGGCTGTTTTTCCTCTGCTTCTAATGACTAATAGAGAGAAGACAAAACAATTTCTATTAGTTTCTCCCACGCCGCAGTGGGTTTCTTATTTTCCAAACCTCATTAGAGTTTGTAATACCATGGTGGTAGTCAAGAGCGGTCCGAATCACCCTGGGGGGAAAGAAGAACCAAAGAGATATGATGTGCAGCCCAGTATTAACACTGCTCCTGGCTCATTTCCAGAGTCCCTCCTGATTCCCTTCCAAACCCTTACGCCTTATCTCCATCTTAAAGGTTAACGATGAAGCTTAGGAGAGGGGAAAGAAAAAAAAAAAAAAAAAAAAAAGAAGCGCTTAAGATCCCAAATTGTTAAAAGAGAATAGATGCGTGTACTGAGCAGAGAGCTGGGTCTGCATTTACATTGGGAAAGCAAATATTATTTTGCACTTCCCAGGGCGTTGCAGCTGGGGTGGGGGTTTCCCTGGAAGAGCTGCTGGTGTGCGGAGAAGCCACCAGTTTTCGGGTTGCCGTGCCCAAATCCCGTAGGAACTGGATGTTAGTCAGGCACCAGCCTCGCGAGGTTCCTTGGGAAGCCTCAGTGTGCGGTCCTGCTTCCCCTGAAGGCAGTGGGAGTTTTGTTATTTGTTGCCTCGTTACAAATGATGCTAATGAGGGCACCAGGCACGGAGCTGCTTGAGCAACGCTCGGGAAATGATTGCAAACAGCACCCAAACAACCTGTGCTAGAGGACCCGCAGCCTTGGCTCAGCTCAATGCTGAAATAATCATTCAAGAGAAGGCGTCCAGCCCAGCTCTGGCTTGCTCAGGCATGGAAAAACCATCCCCATAGAGAAACCATCCCTAGATCATCTCCCAGTGGCTACAGCCAGGTGGGCAGGAGCTCCGTGAGCTGCTCCAGGAGGTGTCTGTCTGTCTCCACAGCACTTCTCCATCCCAGTCGTTAAAAAGCTGAAAGTTGCTGAGCTTATGGAAGCTGACAAGGTCAGGCCCTTCAGCTGTCAGCGATGGCGAAGCTAATGGAGGGAGACATCTTGAAGAGCAGGTACATGGAGCAAGACATGGATCCTCCTGACAGACACCAAGCAGCGCCAGCCCTTTTGCAAACAAGCAGATTTCACATCATCTACATCAGCTGTTAGGTCTTTTCTGGACCTTCCAGACAAGGAGGGATGGCACACAGCTCAGATGTGTCCTCTTGGCCCTGCCACCAGGTTGCAGGCTCAGGACAAGGCAGCTGAGGCCAAACCCAAGCCAGATGTGGGCAGTGGTGGAGCCACTGCCTGTCTCGCTGGTGAGATCAGCCAAATGCTTAAGGTAAAGCCAGGCGGGGAGAGAGGTTTTGGCTACTCGTTTGTTTGCTTTGCCCCTGCAGAAGGAGGGGAGGAGCAGAGAGGGGTGTGTGGAAGGGCTTGTTCTGGGTGATGATGCACCTAAGTGGCGTCATGCACCCACGTGATGTGATGGACCTACGTGATGTGACATGAGCAGGGTAGTACTAAGGAGACGGCAATTTAAAGATGGAAAGTGTTGGGTCAGGCACACGCTGGGCTCTATTTTATCAGCTTCCTCCTGCTTGACCTTGGTGGGAGCAGTCCATCGAACGAGGAGGTCTCCAGCAGTAGATGCTAAGAGTTTAGAGGCAGCTTGGAGGGAAGGGACTGTTGGTGGACTCTGGGATTCTGGACTCTGGTCCCGATGAAGCTGGGAGATGTCACCTGGGTTCCCGATGGCAGCTCCTGCACCAAGTCGTGTCTCCTGGCTCACACGCTTTTGCCTCCCGAGGGATTTGCTCTCTGCGAGCGTGGGCTTCCAGGAGCAAGTCGTGCCAGGGAAACAAGAGACAGGTTGTCACATTCTTCCCTTTCTCCGCCTGGGGATGTGTCGGCTTTTCGTCCTCGCCCTCTCACTCTAAAACGGGGATTTTTTTTTTAACTTTGCTTAAATCGTCTGGCAGAAAATCACCTTTAAGCTTAGGTTAAGCGGGGGAAATTTCAATCCCAAAGGGAGTAATCTGCGTATTTGCAAAGTTGTGTGCGGGGCTGAAAGCTGGAGCTTTGCATGGGATTCCTCTTGCAGCCCCGACTCCGTAATGAGGGCATAAATCCAGCGGTGCGTGCGTGCCTGCCGCCTGCGCCGGCACCCGCCGTTGCTGTGGGAACCGTAACTTCCCAAATTTGTTTTTACTCGGCACTCCATTCCAGCCTGTTCCCAACAGGCACTCTGGAGGAAGAAAGATCCACAGCCTACCGCAGGATTTCACCCACAGGAGACACCGCTTTACCGGAATAAATAAATAGCTGTATAATGGGGAGCGGGGAGGGGAGGGCAATAAAAGGTGATAAACGAGCACTGAAGATGTCACCGGGACCCAGCATCTTGAGAGCCAGCAGCTGGGAGAGGCTGAGGAGCCTCTTGGGGTCCCTCTGCACAGCCATGGGCACTCCACCTGAGCTGCATTGCTGGTGGTGGACCTTCTCCAGCAGCACTACCCACCACCAGCTGCCTGCTGCCAGTGTGCAGGAGGGACATCTCTGCTCCCATCACTCACGGCTTCTCCATCTCCCCATCTCAAAGCGGGTTCTTGTGTCCTTCCTTTAGAAATGGTTTCAGGAGAGGAAGGTGATGGTGAACATCATGTTCACCATCAGTGTCACGGTGGTGGGCACCACTGCATGGGTGTCCCTGAGTGCTCACCACGGCTGTACAGACTGCAGGAAGGTTTTAGTGTTTGGGGGATGTTTGGAGGTGATTTGTAGGAGGATTAGGTTGGAATGGTCCGGTGTTGGTGCTGATGGGCATGGGCACGTGACTCCTGGGTCCTGCTGCTGACCTGGGCTTGGGCATGAGTTGTGTGGAGAGTTGAGTGATTGATTCAACAGCTGAACTAGAACACCAGCAGTGCTATGCCTTGGGTTGCCGTGAAATGAAGTGATGTTCTGGTGCGCTAACAGAGAACGGGAGAGCAGCTGCAGTCTCCATTGAGACTTGCCTTCAGCTACTGGGGGGTGCAGCCCACGAGGCACAGAGAGGGTGGCAGTGCTGTGGTGGCAACTATTTGCCTTTCTCCATCTATTTTGTACTTGAAAAGAAACAGCAACCAAAAAAATCTTTGCTCTGGTTCTGCAACAGGTTCAGGTGGACTTCACAAATAGTTTTGGATCAACCAAACTCCTGTTTTAGGGTGAATAAGCTGTTCACTGGGAGGGAATCCCCTTCCCTGCCTCTGCTGGCTCCCAAGAAGCGGCGCTGCTCCCACCGCCTGCATCCTTCTGTCCGTCTGTCACTGCTGTCCCAGCCCTTAAAGTCCCATGTCCAGATGTCATTTGCTGGCTGTCACCATCATCGTGCCGTGGCTACAGGGCACTGGTGGCACAGGCACTGGTGGGGTTTGCAGCTCCTGCTCCCATCCACGGTCCCTGGTGACAGCCACCACCCTTTGCCTGGTCCTGTGGCTCTCGCTCTCCCTTCCCGTGCTCTGGTGTCCCCAGATTGGACGCAGTGAGGGAAGAGAAGCCCTGGCGGTGCCACGGAGGGCCTCCCGCAGCCCTGCCGGCGCGGTGCCGTGATTAGTATTCCAGTGCCAGGATCAAAGAGCCGCCGAGACGGAGCCCACGGCGTTTCGCCGGCGTCGGCTGAGCCTTTTTCAACACATTTTGACATTACGGAGCAGGCGACCTCGCCACCCCACAGCCCCGGCCCCACGAGGGGAGCAGGGCAGGTGGCATGGGATGAAGGGGGTCCCCAGTCGTTCCCAGCCCCACGGAGGGTTTTTGGGGCAGGTTTTGGGGGCTCGCTCCGAGGGCTGGTGCTGAGCACCACGTTTGGAGGGAGCCAGGAGCACCGTGCGTGCCCGCAGGCACTGCGGCCCCGGCGTGATTTACCTCCCCGAAACACCTTAATTTAAATGCTAATTCTGCCTGAACCGAGGGGGTAAGGGCAGCTATTGATTATTTTTCAGGCAGTTTATTGTTGGCGCTGAAGTGGGGCAGGCAGGGAGGGGCAGAAGGGAACAGGTCTTATCCCCAGCATCGGGGACGATGGAGGGATGGGGGCGATGGTGGCACCGGGGGGACTTGGAGGGCACCGTCAGCTCCAGGTTGGGTTCTGCTCTGTCCCCAAAGCCCGGTCCGTCCCCACATCGTTGCAAACGGTGGTCAGGGCAGAAAGTTGGGGAGCTGGAGGGGGCTCCAGGGCCCGGCTAAACCTGACCGGTCTCTCCTTTTTTAATCCTGCCTCGTTATACAGGAGTGGGGCCTCGCTAAAATTAATGACCAGTAAATTTGGAGTAAGTAATTGCTGCTTCAGAGGGTTTGCATTAAGCCTTTATAATTCACCAGTGCCTGAGGTCACGGAGACACGTGGGGGGAGATTTACGGCATGCTTACCTTCTCCAAAGTGGCTGTGGAAACAGGACACCCTCTTTTTCTCCCTCCCGGTGACTCTAGATCATTTTTTTTTTTTTGGGGGGTGATGACAAGCCAAAAAGAAGCTATTTCTGAATGTCCTCGTGTCAGATGCAGGCTGGGCTCTTGTGAGCTTGCAGCCCCCCCAGCGGGAAAGCTTCTCCGAGGGAAAGTTGGGTCAAAAGCTGGCACTAAATAACCTCAAATCCATCATCTTCTCCCCGAGCCATTGCAGGACAGAAAGAAGTAAGATTAATAAATTATTCTTACCAGAGAAGGCGTCCTCTCAGGCTTGCATGGCAGAAAGCGCAGTCCTCGCATAGACACTTTGCTGAACATAAGCACGCTGGATGATAATGTGATTAACATTTGTAGCTGTGCCGGCTCAGATAAGGGTAATTAAATCTCACGCTTCAGAGCATCAGCTAATCACTCGTGGGGTCATTTTATTTTTTTTTTTTTTTACCCCTTCATGAATATATTTGCCCAGTCGCTGCGATGCAGGGTGTCTGTGGCGGATGGAGGCAGGGATCCCCACGCCGGCTGATGCTTGGATTTGCAGTGGGAGTTGTGCAGGAGCAAGGAGGGTCCCCCAAAGGCTCGGTGGGCAGATTCCGGTCTTGAGGTTGTGTCCTTGGGGCATGAAATGCAAGGGGAGGAAGCCACAGCCGGCCAAGTCGAGGAGGAGAAGCTGCTCCTTCACCCAACGGTGTTGCTAACAGGAAAATGAAATGAAAAGGATGTGAGTCACCAGCTGATCTGTCAGTACCGCAGGCCAAAATCCCACTGGGAGCTTGGCCCTGGCTTTCAGCGCCTCGGCAAGGGGACAGGGTGCCACGGGGCTCGGCATAAATAGGCTGTGGACCAGGACCTGGTGGCCGTGGCCCCATCCGGGAGGAGCACAGCTCTCCAGTTGCTCCCCAGTGCCTGCACTGGGCTCCCCTGCTCCCCCCAAAACCCCACAGAAATACAGAATCACGGAATGATACGGGGTTGGAAGGGACCTCTGGAGATCGTCTAGTCCAGCCCCCTGCCAAAGCAGGTCCACCCAGAGCAGGTTGCACAGGAACGTCTCCAGGTAGGGTTTGAATGTCTCCAGAGATGGAGACTCCACCACCTCTCTGGGCAGCCTCTTCCAGGGCTCTGCCACCCTCAAAGTAAAGAAGTTCCTCCTCATGTTTAGGTGGAACTTCTTAAACCCCCTTTCCTTTGGGGATGCTGTGTGATGCTGGTCCTTTTTGGAGGCTTCCCATCACCTGGGTGAGATGATGCCAGCCCTGCGGAGCACAGCAAGGCTGCCCTGTGCTGTGCAGCACCATGGCTGTACTGTGTGACCTTCAGTGTGTTATTTAAGGTCAGATTCCCCCAAAACATCTGTGTATGGAGTTTCAGAAGGGCAGGAGAACACCGGCACAGCGGGCTGTCTCTGCGTGAGCCCTCCTCCTGGTACCTGAGCCGCCGCTAATTGCTTTTACCCCCCCAGCCCCCCGAGACAGAGGGAGCTGCTGTCTGTTACCTGTCACCTGAGGCAACGGGAGCGTTTCATGTCTCGGCCAAGGTTACACCAAGTGCCCGTCAAAGCCAGGATTTTGAACTGGGTTTAATCCAGGCGGCTGCCTTCCTCCTCAGCCCACCCTGCCAGTACGAGAGCTCACTCGAGCCTTTGGCCGTTTGACCTTTCCCAGCATCAAAACTCATTTCTCTGGAAGTCAGCTCCCTCCCAAGGCAGGATGTCCTCTGGGTCAGATGCTACTGGGGACCGGGGCTGTGAGGGAAAAACAGCATTTCCCTGTCTAATGACTCAGTATCTGCAAAATGCCCCGAGAGATGGTCGGATCCCGACCAGGAGAGCGCTGCCAGTCCACGCGTGGGAGAGAGCAGCACGCTCCCTGCTCCTGCGGGTACCGGGCATCCATTCCGTGAGTGCTGGGGAGATGCTGGGGGGCAGAAGAGGAGCAGAGGAGGATGCTGTGGGGCTGCAAGGTGCTGGGAGCCAGTGGGTTTGCTGGGCTGTCTCCCCGTCCCATGGGAATAAACCTGCCTCCACGGCCGGTAGGAACCACGAGGTGATGAGGGTGCTGCCGCGTCTCTGGGAAGCAGCACCGACCCCCCGGGTGTGAACCGGTGATGGAGGCACGTGTGGTGGCACACGCACAGGGCTGCTGTCACATCCCTCCCCTCCTCTGTGTCCCTGCCCTTTGCGCAGAGCCCGACGGGTTTGATCAGAGAGCACAAAAGCCTGGCAGAAACTCTTTTTTTTTTTTTCTCCGTGCCTTCGCGGCGAGCAGCGCTGCGAGGCACAGGGTTATTGATAAGGAGCGGTGGGAGAGGAGCTGCAGCCCTCTGCCGGCTCCGTGGCACACAGCCCGGCACGCCGGCGGCCACGAGCCCCTTTGGGTGTCCCCAGGGTGTCACCTGCCCTTCCCAGTGTGCCATCCCAGCTCCCCGGGCACGGCTTCGGCTCGTCCCTGCCTCGGGGCTGGAGGTGGGGAAGAGAGGGAGGGAGGAGGTGCAGGGTTCGGTAGCAAAAATGCATCCCCAAAGTGCTCCTGAAGGGCTGCCTTGTGCCACTGCTCCCTCCCTCTACCGGAGCAGGCTGTGGGCACCCACCGGTGTGTGCACCCACCCCTTGACTCCCGTGTTTTTCGTCGACCCTTCGACTGCCGAGCAGTTAAAGCCAACGGCATCACAGCGAGCGGCGCCGCAGAGCACGGCTTTTCGGTAAATACCTTTCCATAGAGGGGTCAGCTCAGCAGCAGCCGCTGCCTGAGGGGTCCCCTTCCACCCGTCTCCAGCATCTCCCCCATCGACTGCCCGTGCACGGGGCCACCAGCCCCCAGGGACTGTCCTGTCACCCGGGTGAGCTGGGCTAATGCCCAGGGACAGCCAGCCGGGCAGGTGTCAGTGAGATGGTGCCCTTGGGTTTGTGTGCGAGGTGGGAGGAGAGACTGCTCCTCTGCATCGTCTCTGCCCCGTGCTCGGGGTTAACACAGGTTTTTTTGGCATCTGTGGTGCTGCTTGTTTGTGTCCCCCCATGGCTGAGCCCTTCCAGCCCCACCAGGTCTGTCCCCTTTTGTGGGACAGTGGGGGAGCACTTGGGAAGGTGCCACCAGCCAGTGTCATTGTTCCTCCTGGTCCCCTTGGAGGTGGGACGCGGGGGCTGGACAGGCTTCTGGTGTGACCCACCTGGCCCTTGTGCCCACCCTGGGATGCAGGGTGACCCATCAGGGAGGGGACAGTCCCCATGCCCTGGGGTGACAGGCGGGCTCAGCGCAGCCGCATCCCTCTTTTCCCGACGCAGCATCGCGCTTCTCCGGGGCTTCGGGATGTGGTAGCGCTGGTGTTTTCCTCCCTTTCCTGCTGAGGGAGAGCAGCAGAGACACCGACACGCTCCTTCCCATGTTCCCCACCGCTTCCCTAATTTTGCAGCCCCTGCTTCCCACCACCCACACGGCTCCTGGCCCCGGCAGGGATTGCCGTTCCCCGTTTGCATCGCTGCGACAGCAAAGGGCTCAGAAGAGCAAAGCGCGGCTCCGCCACGGGGATCCCGCGCCCGGCGTGATCAGCGGGAGGTTTGTGAGCACGTGTGTGAGCGAGAGGCTTTTCCCCTCAGACGAATAATCCACTTTTTTCACCGGCAGTGCGCAAAGTGAAGCTCCTGAGACGCAATCAGGTGCTGACGGCTTTGAGACAGGGCTGCAGCAGGGCTGCCTGCACAGCCACGCTCGGTCCCGCTTGTGTCCCCCCACCTGAAGCTGCTCCTCACCTACCTCAGAGCCGGGAGCATCCCCAGGGTGGTCTCACGGGGGCTATGGCCTCCTGCTCACCCCTGGTACAGGTTGTACTGGCTGAATCCTCACCTTGGAGCAACAGGAGGGCCCCAGGGATGTGCTCCACCAGCCCAGCATCTCACCGCAGTAGGAACCTTGGAGGTGGCCGTGGTGTCCCCACTTGTGAGATGATGATGGGATGATGGAGCATCACATCGGGACGGGCTGTGGGGAGGTAAAACCAGGGAAGAGGGGTCAACCCCGGCAGCTTTTTAAAGGAAAATCTGTTCAGAGAAATGCAGCTGGGGCAGGCGGTGCCAGCCTGAGCCGCCCCCGACTCCTGGGACTGACCTGATTTTGCAGGAACCTCCCTTTTTTCTGCTCCACTGTCCTTTTGTCTCCGCACCCGGAGGACGCAGAGCCTCCTGGCCTATATTTTGGCTCTAAGATCAATATTTAAAATCCCCCCCCTCCCGTTTCCTTTGCACAGGCGTGAGGTGTCTCGCTTGCTGGGGGAGGCTGGTCTCCCAGAGACCTGTCTGTTCACCATTTCAAATAATTTCCCCAGTATCGTTGTTCTAGAAACAATTCATTAGGGGCCTATTATACGATGTTATACCTGCCAAGGTTAGAAAAGATCCCGCCTGTGTGGTAAAATCGCACCGTGAGCTGCACACGCCAGCTTTTTTTTTTTCTTGCTGTCTGTCTAGAAATGTACCTTTTCCTCCTTTTACAAAGCCAGTCGTGCAGGGGCAAAGCCGCGGGGGTGATGCTGCTGCCTGGGGTGGGGACCCCCAGCAGGGCTTGGTCATGGTCCCATAGTGGGAAGATGCTGCAGGTGGTGGAAAGGGGCAGTTTTGGGGGGTAGCAGCCATTCCCTCTGCTCTCTGCTGTCTGCCCTCTCTCCAGTGGCACACTGAAAATCCACACTTTTGGGCCAAAACCAGTGGCCGCGTCCCCAGGCTGAGAGCTGTCCCATGTTGCTGGAGACCTAACGGAGTCGTGGTCCTCAGGGAGCTCATTAGATATCACCTCGGAGGACTGTGGAGCCATGGGTGGCTGGCAGCAGGGGCTGCAAACCCCATCCTCTGTTAGGTCTCCTGCTCGTAGGAGACGTCCTTCACCCTCCTGAGTCATCTGTCCCCATGTCACCGGGGCAGCTCAGCCCCCCTGCCCGGCCGTGGCCTGTATCGTTGCTTTGCAGTCGTCTTTTTCTCTCTGCAGGGAGAATAACTTCATCAAGGATTTCCCCCAGCTGGCCGATGGGCTGATGGTGATCCCGCTGCCCGTGGAGGAGCAGTGCCGTGGCGTCCTCTCAGAGCCCCTTCCCGACCTCCAGCTTCTCACCGGTACGAGCAGCCCGCTTGGGGCAAGAACCCATTCTCCCACCTTGGATCCCAGCGTGGTCCCTGAGGGACATCAGCATCCCTGGTGTTGTGGGGTCCTTCGCGACATCCCTCCTGCGTTCCTTGGGCAGGAAGAGTGTATGGGATGGATGAGTCCACCGGGCAAGGCAGCATCTCCATCCCTGCGAGCTCCAGGCAGCCTGGAGACCCCATGGCGTGACCACCAGAGGAGGTCACCATCCCTGCTGCCATCCCCTTTCTTGCCCCCGTGGTGGCAAAGCCATTCCTCGGTGTGAGCATTAAGCGTTCCCTGGAGTGTGGCCACCAGGTCGGCAGGGGCTGAGCACCGGCTCTTCCTTTGCAGGGGACATCAAGTACGACGAGGCGATGGGGTACCCCATGGTGCAGCACTGGCGGGTCAGGAGCAACCTCTACAGGGTGAAGCTCAGCTCCATCACCCTCTCTGCAGGTGAGGGTTTCTAACCACGCATCTCCATGGGAGGGTGGGTGGGTGGGTGGTGGTCTTCTGCCCCAAGGGACGGTCATGCCGAGCATCTCACCAGCATTTCCCACCTCCAGGCTCTGCTCAGGCAGTGGCTCGAGCTCCCAGCGCTGCTGCAAAGGCAGGCAGAGAGATTTTCCTCCTTTTTACGGGGTGGGGGGAAACTGAGGCAGGGGGGTTGTGCAGCCCAATTGCACAAAGCGAGCGCTGGGGTCAGAGCCAGGATCAAGGCAATAAGCCACGCTGCGGGAAGACCCGTGTGGGGGTGGCTGTGTATACGTTTATGTATGAAAAAACAGTAAGTTCTTGAGAAAAAAAGTGCTTTCAAAAGGACCCAAAGCGCTTGTAAATGCGGGTCATATAAAGCAGGAGTCGCAGCTGAAGAAGGGGCGGGCGGGAGGATCCTGCAAATGTCAAAACATTTCACTTCCACGTTTTTATAGCTACACGTTTTGTTTCAGAAACGCTGAAACATTTTGTTACGACCTGAAATGTTTTGCCTTTTCATTTCAAAACAGCATTTTTTTCTAATTTAAAAATCAACCTGTTTTTTAAGGGGAGAAAGAAAGAAAAAAAAAAAGGAAGATTTAGCGCAGACAGGCTGCAGAGCCCCAGAACGAAATAACCTTTTCGGAGCTGAACAAAATATTTGGGTTAAGCTCAAAACAAATTCTTCTAGCTTTTTTTTTTTTATTAAACCAACCACCTTCTCCTTCAATAAACCAGCCAACCAGGCAGGCAGATACCCTCACTTTGGTGACATTTATGACGTATTTTGTTGCAGTATGTTTTCAGTTCCACCACTGAACCAAAACGGTGATACCAGCCAGCTGTAAAGGGTGCCAAGGCACCGTGTAGTCACCAAAAACTCCACGATTTTTCCTCTCTGCAGAGCAGTCAGAGTCCATGTCCTTGTCCCCCTTGTCCCCACTGGGTGCTGCAGGGCTTTGCTCAAGAGATGCTCTGACCGTTGTGCACCCACGGAGCTGCCCCATGTGTCCCTCTGGGCCATCTCCAGCTTTCCTGAAAATAGTTAGGGGTTATGCAGGGTTTTTACTCTGGGGATGATCTGCAGGGCAAACTGTAATTAGCGACACCAGGAGAACATCTCTGGTTGTGGTTACTGCAAAGCAAAGGCCAAGAGCATCCTCTGGGGAGGGTGTTGATGGTGTCCCAGCAGCCTGCAGAACGGGATGGGGCTGGTGGGAGGGTGGTTGTGTGTGTGTGTGGTTATGTGTGTCTGTGCACACACGCGTTCACATCGACATCCCTACATACTGGTTTTGGAAAAGTCTTCAGAAGAAGACTCACAGAAGGATGCCAGAGCCACAGCCCGGGGTAAATAGCAGGTTGTGGATCCCGAAGGATCATGGAATCATTGAATGGTTTGGGTTGGAAGGGACCTTAAAGACCATCCAGTTCCAACCCCCCTGCCCTGGGCAGGGACACCTCCCACCAGAGCAGGTTGCTCAAGGCCCCATCCAGCCTGGCCTTGAACCCCTCCAGGGATGGTACAGCCACAGCTTCTCTGGGCAGGATCATGTAGACCTTGGAGGGAAGAGAGGAGGAGCTGTGCTTTGCACCCATGTGGGGACTTGTGTTTCTTGAGCAGAGGATCTTCTGGGCCTCCTTGCCCCAGGCTGTGGCTGCCAGCCCTGCCTGGCGCCCCTGCCCATCTCCTGCCTCCCTCCCACAGGCTTCGCAAACATCCTGAAGATCCTGAACAAGGACAGCAGCCGGGAGGAGCTGCTCTCCTTCATCCAGCAGTTTGGCTCCCACTACATCGCGGAGGCTCTGTACGGCTCCGAGTTCAGCTGCACCATCCACTTCCCCAGCAAGAAGGTCCAGCAGCAGCTCTGGCTCCAGTACCAGAAAGGTGAGGAGTGCGGTGGGAACGGGCAGGGGCACAAATCCAGGTTACCGTTGGTGCTGTTTTCCATCCATCAGCCCCTCTCCCCTGTGCATACACCATCACTGCGCCAGGTAGTAGGTGTAGACAGGACACTTGTCCCCAGCTGATGGCCCAGCAGCAGGAGATGGTGGCACATGTCCATGGGCAGCATCCCTGAGCCAGGGGAACCCATCCTGAGGGCCCCTGCCCTCCAGCTGCTGTGCTCTGGCTCCGTCCTTCCCCGGGAAGACCCCCTTCACCACTCGCCCCCAGCCCCGCCACGGTGGCCCCCGCACGCCGGGGGTGCTCGGGGTCGGGTGATGGAGATGTGTCACAATCGAGCTGTGTCAGAATGGCTTCGTTTTATTGCTTGTGACAATGACGGTCTTTAAGGAAGTGTATTAAATCAATAGCAGACTCATTGTGCTACACCATAAATAACGAGACACATCATTAAACAGGGCAATAAACTTCAGGACTTTGAAGTAATACAATTAGGTTATGTTTATAAAAACTCCCTTATCGCTGGAGCCCTTCCCTTTGCCAATTCATCTCTTTCCTCCGGGGAGCTGGGGATATTCCCCGGGTCTGATATTTTTTTCCATCAAAAAAACATCTGTGGTGTTTCACCGGGTCCGTCGTAGGGCTGATGGTGACGGAGGTCCTCAAGGTCCCTTGTGTCCCACCTCACGGGCGCTGCCGGGAGCCGCCTCCTCTCCTGGAAGCCGGTGGACGGAGGTTTCCTCCCTCCCGTCGCCTCCCTCCCTTTCTGCTCCTGTTTTCCCTCTGTCTCCCCAGCGCCGCTCGTCTCCTCGGCCTATCCATACCGCCCTGTGCTCCTCTGTTTGGCTTTTAAATAGTGATAAATGAAGTTTGCCTTTGCAATGCCCCCGTGTAGCAGGAGGAAGCGTCGGGGAGGTGTGTTTTTCACGTACTTGCCATGTTATTTATTGTTTGGGACTGGTCTCTGCCATCCCCGGACCAACGCGTTGGTGGGGCCGGACCCGGGGTGGCTCCACGTCCCCGGCACCGTCCCCCCAGACGCAGGGTTTCTCCGGAGATGCCGGAGGGTGGGAAGGAGAGGCGGATGCTGCAGTCTGAGCCCGGCGTGAGCATCGCCCCTGTTTGCCGGCGCTGGGGCCGGAGGGGAGATGATCGGTGGCAACACGGGATCTGGTGGTGATATGTCTCCCATTTCTGAGCCCCCAGCCTTCCCCCCGGCCAGGGCAAGTGGTGGTCCTGGGACTCAACACAAAGCCTCGTGGTGGCAATGGGCCTGAAGGCGAGCAGTGCCTCGCTGGTAAAATAATTTCCTTTTTAGTCCATGGTATGCAGCTGGCCGAGGCGGGCTCCCTCGCTCCCCTCCTGCGCCCCTGGACCCGTGCCGGCCCCGTGCCACTCGCAGGGGTGGCCCAGCTCTGGGGGCATCCACAGCATCCTTCCTCACCGCCCACCGAGCACCCCAAACCCTAGGGATCCCCAGGGGTTTTGCACGTTATTCCTTGGACTTAAGCATTTTCTTTCTGACCATGCAGCATCTAGACACCGGGTGCTGGCTCCGACTGTGTTCTTTGTGGGTGGCTCCGTCTATGGCTTTCAGGAGCTGGTGGGGTTGGTGAGGTTGAACTTTGGGGCCATCGGTACTGCAGAGGGGACCAGTGTTTTACTTAGCTCTTTGATGGCCAGAGAATGCTCTTGGGAGGACATCGAGGATGTTCAGGGCTCTTGCCGATACCAGGGGAGATCGGCTCTGGACGGAGAAGGTACCACGAAAAACTAAGGGCTCTCTCCAGGAGAAACCCCAGTGGAGCTCAGAGAAAGAATTTGCAGCTCATGGTAGATGGATTGTATTCCCAGCTTCTCCACTGATTTACCCTCATTTTGCCAGTGACATAAGGAGGATTTGAATAAATAGCTCCAGCTAGACAGTTCTGGATGCCTTCTCCGCTCGGAAACAGCTCTGCCCCGCCAGGCTCCCCACTGCTAGCCAGCCCGTTTCCGAACTGCTCGGCGAGCACACATATGCATCATCTCGAATAAATACAAAAGTACGGCCAGGATAACCCTCATTTGTTAGCGAAAAAAGCAGGTCGGGAGAGGCAGGGGAGAGGAGAGTCTCGAGCTAATTGGCACGGCACCAACTATGATAAAAACGCACATTGCGGCGTGCTTGCAGCGTCGCGCAAAATCGTTTGAATATTTTAATCAACTTCATAAATCAATCGGCCCGGCCTCGGGAGGGAGGCCTCTGCCGGTAAAGCGCCTCGAGCCCTAATTGAAAACACGGGCTGGAAGAGGAGACGGCGCCCGCTGGCAGCCCGACCCCCTTGTCAAGCTCTGGACCGGGGTCCTGGCTCTTTGCCGAGGCTGGAGGAGCCCGGACGGGAGGTGGGTCGGTGTCTGGAGAGCTCTTCCTTCCACCCGACGGAGGAGAAAGGGATGGGGCTCTCACCAGGGACCGCAGAACGTCAGTGTCTTCTTGCTGCCTGGCCCTGGTGGGACGGGAGGGCTGTAGGCAGCCTTTGCAGGCTGTTCTGCCTGTAGAAATGTGAAATGTTCCTCCTCCTTCAAGCAGATAAGGTGTGTGCTGGGGGAAGGAGAAGGAGCCTCCTGCCCTTCTTCCCAAGGATTTGCAGGAATGAATCCTGGAACAAGATGCACCAGGCTCTATTCAGGACAGAGATGGAAACATCCCCCAGGCTTCCCCCTGAGGAACTGTGTTAGCCCATGAGCAAGACCATACCAAACCCTAATTTTATTTCATGCAGAGCAATTAAAAGCCCTTTTTGGGGGGGCTGGGGCTCTGTGCAGCCAAGTAATGCTTTAACTCATCGGAGCAGCCTCCAAGCAGGGACCTGGAGATCAACCCGGCCATTGATCCGTGCCACGGGAGCCCGCGTCGCTTTTCTCCCCTGTGGAAGCCAGCAGTTAACGCTGCCGGCACCTCATTAAGTTTGTACCAATTGTGTGAGCATCTCCGTTTGGCAGCGGGGGCAAACGCAGCACCCCCGGCCACCCCCTGGTGCGTGTAAGGATGTGCTGGGTCTGGCCGGGATGGAGCGAAGTGGCTTCATCACAGCCCCTGCGGTGCCGCGCTTCGGATTTGTGGCTCCAGCAGTGTCAATACCACCCCGGCGTGTGGGCTGCTGCCGGCACGGCGGCCGGGCTTCCGAGGGAGTTGGCAAGATGTTGGGATGGGAAACAGCCAGGACTGCTCACTCCAGCTGGGGTGTTCCTCACCACATAATGCTCAGAGGTAAAACGGGAGGCAGAGGCTGGGGGTCAACCCACCACAAAGATGCTCAGAAAATATAGAGGAGGAAAGAGAGTGATCCCTGCGTCCAGCACATCCACCTGCCAGGGACTGCTTATGGAATCATAGAATGATTTGGTTGGAAGGGACCTTAAAGACCACCCAGTCCAACCCCCTGTCCTGGGTAGGGACACCTCCCACCACACCAGGTTGCTCCAAGCCCCCTCCAGCCTGGCCTTGAACCCCTCCAGGGATGGGGCAGCCACAGCTTCTCTGGGCAACCTGGGCCAGGCTCTCACCACCCTCACAGCAAAGAATTTCTCCCTAGTATCTGCTGAAAGTTTATCAGAGACCTGGTTGCTCTGTGGCCTCTCGGTGTGGCTGGATGAGGAGGAGGAGATCTTGGTTAGGGAAAGGGAAGAGCTGCTCTGATGGCAAACCCTGACAGATCCGGTGGGATTTCCCCAAGAGCTGTTCTGGTTTTCTTGTTCCCACCACGATACACAAAATGCAGAACAAATGTCTCTAAGTGCTCTGGCACTCAGCGAGAACAGAGACGTTATCAGCAGTAACATGGAGGGTCTCGTCTTGTCAAGCGTGTGAGTGACAGCTCTTTTCCTTCACATGGTGTGGATCAGCTGAGCCTCAGCGTGGGAGACTTCTGTTCTCCAGCTGGGAAGAGTTGGAAAAAGAACCGGTGTGCCGGTGGCGTGCTGCCACAGAGGAGCACCCAGGCTGGTGGGAGATCCTCTCCCTTGCCACCATGGACCTGGGAGAAGCCCAGCCGGGGAGCAGGGAGGGGATGCTGCTGGGCTCGAGGTGTCCTCTGCACAGGTGGAGGAGGGTTCAGAGGGTTTCACAACCCAACTGTTACCTTACTTTAGGTCTGCAGTGAGGGAAATATTTGGGTTGGGTTTTTTTTGCATTTCCTAGGATCTCTAGATAGTTTCCTTGGCTGAGGTCACCTGGCTGGTTGGGTGCTCGGCAAGCGGAGCTTTGGAAGTGGCTGGTACGGGTGTGAAAGGTGTTCCCTCCCAGTAACACCTCCGACATTAAAATAGCCCAGGGAGGGGCTGTGCCCTGACAGGTCCTGTCACCCCCCAAGGCTTTCTGCCCACCAGCCTCCCCAAAACTCCCCAGTGCTTCCCAGTACTCTTCTCTGGGACCATACATTGTTGATTGCATTTACCGTTCAGAGGTTCCAGTTCTCATGCTTTCTTGGGAACGCAGCAGTTGAGACAAAAGATCTTCATTAACTACAGGACATATTAAGGCTAAAGTAGCAGCCCACGTTCTTCTGAGCGGGGTCTGTGGGTCCCTTCTGAAAGGAGGGTGTAGAGAGGTGGGGGTTGGCCTCTTCTCCCAAGGGAATAATGACAGGAGCAGAGGAAATGGTCTGAAGTTGCGGCAGGGGAGGTTTAGATTAGATATTGGGAAGAATGACTTTCCTGAGAGGGTGGTCAGGCCCTGGAACAGCCTGCCCAGGGAGGTGGTGGAGTCACCATCCCTGGAGGGATTTAAGAACCGCGTAGACGTGGCACTTCAGGGCATGCTCTAGTGCCCGGGATTGTTGGGTTGTGATTGTGGGTTTTGGGTTTTTTTTGTGGTTGGACTCAATGATCTCAAAGGTCCCTTCCAACCATGAAGATTCTGTGATTCTGCCCTCCCCAAGTCTCATTCATCTCCCGTCAGGTCTGATACCGCCGTAACACAATTAAGATTGAACCAGTCCAGGGGAACCTTTAGTCTTCATTTCCTAGACGCCATCAGGTGCATTAAGAAAGCTGTAAGGGCAGCTTTGCATCTATTAAAGGAGATAATGGCTTTCCCCTTATACCTGCTCGGTCAGAAGCAAAGCGTATAGAATTTCCCCATCCTTGAGATCGGCTCCTCTAAACAACTGCTCTATTACCTTTGTAACACTCTTTAAGTCGCTCGCGGTTCCTGTCATTATATTTATTTCCAAAGCCTCCGATTTTGACATTTTGTTCAGAGGAGGGAGAAACAATCTTGCTGGTTGCCGTGAAATTTAGTTTAGACTAAAATATGTGCTGTGACTCAGGCTGCTAAATGACCTTATGCACCGCTCATTGTAATCCAAAATTGCCAGGCAAGCGGAGTAATTAGTTGTGCAAAATGAAATAACTTTAAATCCTCGCATTGAGTAATGACCCAGAAAAATCACTTAGGCTCTACAATAGAAGAAGACTTGGAGCATCTGGCTTTATTTTTTACTTTTGTAGCTCTGCCCCCTTTGATTAAGGAACAGGCTCTCCCCCCTCCTCCCGTTAGAAGCCCGGGCTGTCGGGTGCTGCCCAGAACAAGTGGTCATGGCTTAGTTGCTGCTACCCAAAGACATCATAGCTTCTTGTACCGGGTACGTAGCTCTTGAAACAGCTGCTTCACGGAGTCACAGAATTGTCAGAGTTGGAAGGGACCTTCTAGAGATCATCCAGCCCAACTCCCCGGCCAAAGCAGGGTTGCCCAGAGCACATCACTCAGGAGCATCCAGGCAGGGCTTGAAGATCTCCAGAGAAGGGGACTCTACACCCTCCCTGGGCAGCCTCTTCCAGGGCTCTGCCACCCTCACCCCAAAGAAGTTCTTCCTCAGATTTGAGTGGAACTTCCCATCTTCCAGCTTGTGCCCGTTGCCCCTCGTCCTGTCACTGGGAACCACTGAAAGAGTCCGGCTCCATCCTCCTTCAACCCACCCTTTAGACACTTGGAAGCATTCAGAAGGTCTCCCCTCAGCCTTCTCTTCTCCAGGCTAAAGAGTCCCAGCTCTCTCAGCCTTTCCTCAGCAGGGACATGCTCCAATCCCTCCATCATCTCTGTTGCCCCACGCTGGACTCTCTCCAGCAGTTCCCTGTCTCTCTGGAACTGGGGAGCCCAGAACTGGACACAGGATTCCAGTTGTGGCCTCACCAGTGCAGAGCAGAGGGGGAGAATGACCTCCCTCCACCTCCTGGCCACACTCTTCCCTACGCAGCCCAGGATTCCATTGGCCCTCTTGGTGACAAGGGCACATTGCTGGCCCATGGAGAGTTTGCTATCCACCAGACTCCCAGATTCTTCTCCTCCAGAAGAGGAGGATCTTCCCATAAGATCC
Organism: Calidris pygmaea; assembly: GCA_003697955.1. Classification (NCBI taxonomy): domain Eukaryota; kingdom Metazoa; phylum Chordata; class Aves; order Charadriiformes; family Scolopacidae; genus Calidris; species Calidris pygmaea. The sequence goes on along the minus strand of QJSC01021634.1, from coordinate 1,045,098 downwards.
ATCCCTAACCTATATTGGTGCCTGGGGTTCTTCCTCCCCAGGTGCAGGACCCTACATTTGCCCTTGTTGAACCTCATTAGGTTCTTCTCTGCCCAGCTCTCCAGCCTATTCAGGTCACGCTGGATGGCAGCTTCCCATCATCCGAGATGAGCTCGAGCGATAAAAACCTTCACTCATACTAGTAAACCCCACTGGGCAGCAGGACAGGGGACAACCTGACGTGCTGATGCCTTTGAAAGCCACGTGGCAAAGTGCTTAGCTCTCCTTTGGCTCCTCCTAAAACACTGCTTCTAATACCATTTTTGCAGCAGGGGAGGTCATCCTGCCCCTCTGCTCTGCCCTGGGGAGGCCCATTCTGGAGCACTGGGACCAGTTCTGGGCTCCCGAGTTAAAGAAGGACAGGGAACTGGTGGAGAGGGTACAGCAGAGGGCTACAGAGGTGACGAGGGGCCTGGAGCATCTCCCTTACGAGGAGAGGCTGAGGGACTTGGGTCTGTTTAGTCTGGAGAAGAGAAGGCTGAGGGGGGATCTGATCAACACCTATAAATACTGAAAGGGTGGGTGTCAGGAGGATGGGGACAGGCTTTTTTCAGTGGTGCCCAGGGACAGGACAAGAGGGAATGGGCACAAACTGAAACATAGGAAGTTCCATCTAAATGTGTGGAGGAACTTCTACACTTTGAGGGTGGCAGAGCCCTGGCAGAGGCTGCCCAGGGAGGTGGTGGGGTCTCCATCTCTGGAGACATTCAAACCCCACCTGGACATGTTCCTGTGTGACCTGCTCTGGGTGGCTCTGCTTTGGCCGAGGGTTGGACTGGATGATCTCCAGAGGTCCCTTCCAACCCCATATCATTCTGTGATTTATGAAAATTATCCAGAATAAGAGATGAACCCTCACAGCAGCCCTCCTGCCAGCCCCAGTGTCCCCCCTGCAGCGGGGACAGAGTTTCACATCCCCTTCCTGCGAGCTCAGGGCCAGGGAATTGGGATCAGACCTTTAAAACATCAGGTATCGACTACGGTGAAGAGTAAGATGTTGCCCTTGCGGCAGCATCAGCGTGAATTAAGGTACCAAACGCCAGGGTTTGTTTATGGGGAGGGCAGGGAAGCGTCAGATAAAGGTACATGAGAGCTGCCAAGGAGATCGCATTTATCCTCCGCAACTGATGGCATAAAAGGGGGCTCGGAGCCATCGTGTTCCCAAGCCTAATCCCCACCGGCTGTAAAAACCAATCTGCCACCGAAGGGAGGAGATGAAGTGTTTTTAATAAGAAAATGAGCCGTTTGCAATGCACTTTTAATTGGATCAATTTTTCCTTTATTACACAATCTTTAAAAACCCAGCACATACGTATAACCAGACAAGCTCCTTCTCCAGGTAGAGAGCAGAAGCCAAACTAGTTCATCACAAGCCTTAATTACTCCATTTCATCTCGTTTGGCGGACGGTGGCAACATCGTGGGCGGGGGGGGGGCGGGTACCAGGGTGAGAAACCCAGCCCTGCAAAACCATCTCGCAGTCACCGTCGAGCTTTGTCAGGGGACACGGACCCCCCTGGCGAGAGAGGGCAGGTTTTCATTTTCCCTTTTTCTGCCTGAAAAGCCCGACTCGAGGAAGAGCCGTAGGCGCCGCACACCCCCAGGCGCCGATGGCAGTGTCCTGTCCCACCAGAGCGTCGCAGGGTAGTGTGATTTTTGTTTTGAATCTCCGGGTGAGAAACAGATGACAGCCGCTTTGTTTGCCCTGTGTAACCAGGAACAGGCTGGGGGAACCAACTGCTCAGTTTACTGGACCGGCTTTTATGGCCCTTCAAGCGCTCCAGGAAATGTTATTGCTAGTAGTGTGATGTTTATTGCAAAAAAAAAAAAAAAAAAAANTTATTCAGGTCCATGGTAGCTTCCTGCTTGGAGCGGTTCTTACAAACAGGAGAAATGTTTAAAAGAGATCAGTAGGAGAGGATCTGCCATTTCCATAATACTGGAAAAAAATGCCTTGAGTTACAATGTAATTAACTGCAGAAGGGCCCGGTAATAGCCCTCATCTCCCAAAAACATTCATGCAAGATGAGATCGGCTCCCTGAACTGCTGTTACATACCTCAGGCGACTTCCCCCTCCCACCCAAAGAGAGAAGCAGGGAAGGTAAATACCCATGTGCAAGCTGGTAGCCTCGGCAAACACACAGAGGAGAGCAAGGGGGGGGGTCAGTTCCCTTGGGCTGGTGTCTTGGCTCCTGCTGCCTTCTCCCAACGCCTTTTCCAGCAAATTATAGGGAGAGAAATAAGAAGTTGCCTTGATGGAGGGGCACCTCTGTCACCCAGAGGGGTGTTTGCTCTCCTGGCCCTCTTCAGCGCTTTGGTTGAGCACGACAGGGAGAGAAAAACCAACAAAATCCCACCAAAATCTGCTCCCGTCGCTTCTTCTGCAAATCCTGTAACCGCCAAACAACCGGCTGGGGCAGCAGCGGCTCCAAAGCCCATTTTACTTTGCTGTTTCACTAGAGGAAAGTATAGGGGAGCTTAAAAAAAAAATCACCTGTTGCCTCCATGTTGTAGCAAACAATTTGCTGTAGCACGGCAGAAGCCATAAAATCAGCTTTTATATTGTCTGTCGTGCCCCCAAATTTGCAACTACGTTGTTGATAGCAACAAATAAACGCACTGCAGTCTAACTATTATCTGTGGCAGATTAACATGCTACCACTGTGCCCTATTTAAATGCATCTTGCCTTCAATAAACTATTCTAGGCGAGCAGCACCACACTGAGGTACGCATTTATCAGCCAGGAGAGTAGCACTGTGGGGGCCTTGGTTCACACAGCTGCAGTTTTGTGCTTCATTTGGCCCAAAGCCGTGATGAACATGAACTCTGGTGCCTGCTGGTGCCGTAAAAAAAAAAAAAATAATCGGAAGAATATAGTGTTTTGCTGTNTGAAGTGCAGATGAGTGGAAACCTATCGCTAAATGCAATGGTCTGGAATGCAGAACAGTGAAGTGCAGGTGAACATACAATATGTTGCATTTGATGGCATTTACTACAATCTCCCAGGTTTATTTCCCCAGCCCTTCCCCCCACCCCCTTCCCAAGACAGTTTCCAGGATACATTTAATAATAAAAACAGTGAAGATCAACCATAGGTTTCCCAATTATATTTTTTCCCCTCCAAGCTCCCTCCCTTTTTACCCCCCCCTTCTACCTCGCAGGACCTGTAGTAGTAATAAAAACCCTGTTGCCATCAGAGGGCAGTTTTCTGTCTCCAACGATGGCCCGGTACTCACTTCACATCAAACAGACACCATCACGAATGGCACAACGGGGACGAGGTCCTGAATACCAGAAAAACGGGGCGAGAAAACCCTCCCTCACCAGTTTGAAAGTAAAGCTCCATCTCCGCGTGGTTTAAGAGGGCTATTTTGTTTTATGCAGTGCTGCAATCAGAAATTGCTTTCTCTGGTAGTTGCCCAGACAACTGCTACCCGGTTCCTTACGAGTAGCACGGCGAGAAGAGGATTGCCTCTCCGGTCCTCCAAGGGAAGGTGATTTAGAGCAGTCAGTCAGTGTTTATGGCACAAAGAAAGATGCAGTGGTTGAGGCTGGAAGTGGAGGAGATGTGGTGTGAGGAGGTGAGAAGGTTTATGGAGTGACCAGTCATTTAGCAAGGAACCAATACTCTCCCTTGCGCTTGTTCTTTTTTATTGTACGGATTTTATATCAAAAAGAAGGAGAAAAAGCAAACCACCACCACAGAAGCTATTTTGTTTCTAAACACAAAACACGACGGCCTCTACACCAAACCCCTCTTCGGTTACGGCACGATCTTCCTGAATGCTTGACACCGGCTCCCATCAGATTGCCATGAGGCTGGAATAATCTCTGCTGCCAAAAGAGGCTTTGCTTAGAGACGTGCCTTTAAGGGGTGGAATATCTTCTCAGATGATAACTGTAGATCTTAATGCAATGATCCCAACAGTCCAGCACCAGCAGCTGCCCTTTGGGAGTAATGGCGATACCGACGGGACAGGTGAGCCCTTCCCGGATGAGGATATTGTAGCCACCTCCTTTAGGAAAATGCAGGATTTCTTTCCGGCTGCTGTCAGCAACAATGAGGTCTCCCCTGGCGTCGACGCACATCCCGGCGATGCACCTGAAATCCTCATTCTCGGAGAAGAAGTGGCTAATCTGGCGTCCCAGCTGCCCATCCGGGCCGACGGATCCAATTGAGAAGCCTCCTTCTAAATGGTGTTCGTACTGCCGGTTCTCCAGGTTGAGCCCCAGCCCTTGAGTAAAATATATGGTCCCTTCAGCGTCGCAGGTGACAAACTTCGGGCGCACCGCGCTACACAAGCAACTGTACTTCACTACCCCCACGCCGCGGTCCACCGTGAAACACCAGAGCTTGCCCCCTTCCACGTCGGTGACTACAAACTGCCCAGAAGGCAGGGCAGCGATGCCCCAGGGCTTGCTTAGCTGGCTGCGGTGACACGCCACGCAGTGACCATCCATGGTGTAGACCTTGACAGAGTTATCGTAGCTGTCCGTCACACCTATCAGGCCATGGCAGTTCATGGTGACAGAAAGGGGAGTCAGATTGGGCAAGTCTGCTCCAAGGAAACTCAATACAAAACTATCGATTCCGCTAGGGCTCCGGCGGATCTCCTTCAGGAAGCCCTTGCGGGTAAAAACCTGGATTCGGAAATTGCCCCGGTCTGCCACAAGCACCTCTCCTTGCAGGGTGACGTGGAGGCTGACGGGGAGGTTAAACATCCCCGGGAGGCTGCCCTTGGAGCCCATCTTCTTGATGAAGTGACACTGCTGGATGCTCGGGGCTGCTTCAGGCATCCTTGGCTTGGCTGGCGAGGAGTTTGGCGTGCAGCTGGCTTCTTCTTGCCCAAAGTCCGGCTCCCGAAACGACGCCGATGAGGATGCTGCAGTTTCCATGAGCGATTCCTCCACGTTAACGGTGCGGGGTTTCTTCACCACCTGCCCAATCTGCAATGGTCCCACGTGGCTCACCTTAAGGAGTTCAACCTCTTGAAGAGTCAGCTCCCTCGGGAGACTGTTGGTCAGTTCTGGTTCTTCCTCATCTGCCGCCTCCTCCAAGAGAGCTATGTCTCCCTGCTTTATTTTGGCGAGGAAATAGTCACAGCGAGACATTATCTGCACTTCTGCTAAGTTCAGCAGATAAGCTTGCTCCTCCATTACCTGATTATTTACCTTCTCCACTTCAGACAGGGAGGTGGTGAAGAATTTGCGTGACCTGGCCAGTTCTTCCTGGATCTTGCGCTCTTCTTTGCTGTAATCTTGCAGGACTGCTTTGTATCTAGATTGCAGGTCCCTGGAAACACCCTCCAGAGACGCTTTTCTTTTCTGCAGATCACCCATGAGCTCCCGAAGTCTGGCAAGCCTCGTCCCAAATTCCCTCCTACGCTCTTCAGCAGCCTCTTTGATAGCAATGACTCTATGGCCTTGGGGCATGTGGGATGTCTCCTTGCACGGCTCACATAAAACCAAGCTACAACTCTTGCAAAAGTGTCTTGGCAACCTTCTCCCACACACCTTGCACATGAGAAGACCCACCACTTCGGCCAGGCCGGTGGTGTCTATGATCTTCAGCACAGTCAGATTGTCGGTCAGCTGAGCCAAGCTCGTGATCCGCGTGATTTTGCTGCAGAAGGGGCAGCGTATCCCATTAATGCTGTTTGCCAGGAGTTTCTCCAAGCACTGTTTGCAGATGGTGTGCCCGCAGTGTAAGAGTTTGGGTCTCAGGTGCTCCTCGGTGAAGGACTCCATGCAAATGGGGCACTCCAGGACCTCTCGGAGCGCATCCGAGTTGAGATGAGGGGCGGCAGCCATGGCTTTCCAAGGGAGCTTTCACCGGTGCAAAGTCTTGTACTCGCATCTATTCCGAGGTGCTCCAATTCTGTCCAGAAAGAAGAAAGGGAATGTGATTTATGTCATCGCCAGCAGTTACATATACATGCAATTTATTTCTGATTTATCACCCAACCCTGGAAAATAGAAGCCCAGTTAGTTTTTTTCCGTGTTTGAAAGGATGGATTAGTCACAGGTAATCTCAGAGTGGGCAAATTCCAAAACTAACTTGCAGCTCCTCGTGCGGTGAATTATTCACTTGCAAAATTTATAAGTAGAACTAAAAGAAGTGTAATGGCAGCAATAAGGAAGCCCAATAGATATTGATGACTGAATCATCTCCTCATGGTGCCCATCTCCCGCTGCCAAGCCTCCGAGTTTACATAATTTACTGAAACCCAGGGAGATTAAACCAAGCATTCAAAATGTTGCACATCAAAAGAGGAACCAGATGGTGCAACGCTTTAGGACATTAATATATCACCTCTGGAGACCCGCATTCAGATGTGACATCAGATACGAACGAAATAAATGTGGTGGTTTTACTCAGCTTTTCTAGATAGCCAAAATAAATTTTCAAGGTTTCGTACAACTGCCAGAAAGTGAAACTAGAAGGAATGATTTGTCAGCTTCCACTCGTTCTGGGAATGACTGTACCTACTGAAAACACAACGAAGATTTTACGCCAGTGCATTTCATTAACCTCTGCCATGCTGCGTCATGCTTCAACATGCAAATTAAACACAGCTCGATGCGGCAGTGTTCTAGCAGGTATTAGCAATAATGGAGTTAACAGACAACTCCAAACATTAATTAATATATACTACAAGTGTTGGCTATTAGTTCTTGAACTTAGCTTAATTGCATATAATTTCTCCTTATTTCACAATCTCGCAGCGTTGGCCTCATTCTTGTATTCTGGTTCAGTTTTGTACCACTCTGGTTGCCATTCAGCTTCAATCCAGGTTTCTCCATCCTCACATCCCTCCCAGCAGGGAGCAGATCCCAGCAGCTCTCTTGCTAAAGCAGCCATCCATTCAAAAGGAACAGAACAGGGTTCACGTCATTAAGTTATTATTCAGTAGACTGAGTTTCAATACCTTTGCTATTGCCTTGCTTAGCCATTAAAAGAAACGGGGAAGGAAACATTTCTTCTAGGGGGAGAGGAAGAGAAGGAAGTAGTTAGTCTTTAAAACGAAGAGATGGTCACAGAGGGATGTGAAGAGACAGCTTTTTCTGAGTAATGGCTGTGCGCACGCAGCACTTTTGCTTCCCTGCTGGGTTTGCCTGCTTCATCCTCGGGAGCATTTCAGACAGAAGGGTTCACTGTATTTCAGTTTACCGTTTGCTCAAGTGGAAGAAGAAAACTGCAATGAAGAAAAGTTCTTTATGTTCATGCAGGGAAGAAGAAAAAAAAAATCATTTTAATTTATCAGCTGCGGTTCACAGTCCTTTAAAGCCCACATTTCAGGAAGGGATTCAGCGGCGTAGCTGAATCTCCCAAGTTCCAAGCTGGGATCCGATCCTTGGCTCGACGGGTATCACATCCCCGGAACCGGGGGAGCGGTGGCAGTCTGGGCACTTGCTGCTGCTGGCACTGAATACACTTCCCTTTATTCTTAGCATATATCTCAGCTGGGGAAGCAGAAGCCTGGGCACTGCCATGTAGATCAGAAACCTTCCTCTGAGGGATGACAAATCTGTATTTTAAAATTATTTTTAAAAATGAAACACAGGATAGCAGATCCATCATTCTTATTTTCCTTGGAAATATGTCAAACGACTTGGTTAGGCAAGGATGGGGGAGCAGCACAGACACCAGATACACCAGAGAGTTATACAAAAAGCCACCTTTAAAACAAGTATTTTCATTAAAGAACAATGGCAATGGGGATTTTGCCTAGTTTTAAGTTAGATTCGTTTTTTAGAAAGATCATTTGTACGATATTCTTTTCATATATAACCCCCTTTTATCAGAATGCCAGTATGCACCATAGTAATGTGAAATTACTTTTACTGCTGCACTTTTATCTTTATCTTGCACTCGGCCATCCCTTCATGGAAGTTCCCTTAACAGCGAGTTGTTCTTGCCTATCAGTCCCTCCCAAGGCCATTCCTCTGGCGCAGAGCGGGGTACTAGAGAAAGCCACAGCTGAGGATCAAGCGATAAAACTCTAAATTATGTGAGTTTGGTTTCCTTACATTAAAAAAAAATAAATCCTGCCCTAGTTTCTCTACTCGCTCTGGAATTCTTAGTTAGCGGGTGTGGCGAGACAACTAGTTTCACTTGTAATTCTCAGCTTGAGTTATTATTGTGGTTAGAGCCTGGTTGGACATCAGGTGCCCACCAAAACTGCTCTGCTGTTCCCCTCCTCAGCTGGACAGGGGAGACGAAATATAACGAAAGGCTTGTGGGTTGAGATAAGGACAGGGAGATCACTCAACAATTACTGTCCCCGGCAAAACAGACAGGACTTAGGGAAATTAGTGTGATTTATTACCAATCGAATCAGAGTAATGTAATGAGAGAGAAAACCAAATCTTCCTGGGACTAAAGTCCCTATTTCTTTACCTCCTCCCCAGCCAGCAGCACAGGAGAACAGGGGTTGTGGACACGTCTCTGCTGCTCCTTCCTCCTCATGGGGAGGACTCCTCACACTCCTCCCGTGCTTCAGCGTGGGGTCCCTCCCATGAGAGACAGTTCTCCATGAACTTCTCAGTGCTCCAGTGTGGGTCCCTTCCGCAGGGTGCAGTCTTTCAGGATCAGCCTGCTCCAGCATGGGCTTCCCATGGGGTCACAACCTCCTTTGGGCATCCACCTGCTCCAGCACAGGGTCCTCCATGGGCTGCAGGTGGATATCTGCTCCACCACGGACCTCCATGGGCTGCAGGGGGACAGCCTGTCCCACCATGGTCTTCTCCGAGGGCTGCAGGGGAATCTCTGCTTCAGTGCCTGGAGTCCTTCTCCCCTGGCCTGGGTGGCTGCAGGGCTGTTGCTCTCAATGTATTCTCACTCCTCTCTCCGGCTGCTATTGTTCTTGCTGCTTTTTTCTTTCCCTTTTTAAATGTGTTATCCCAGAGGCACTACCAACATCGCCCACGGGCTCAGCCTTGGTCTGGTGGGTCCCTCTTGGAGCCGGTGGCATTGGCTCGGGCGGGCACGGAGGAAGCTTCTGGCAGCTCCTCACAGAATCCACCCCTGTAGCCCCTCGGCTCCCCAAACCTCGCCACGCCAACCCCGTACGCTCGTTAACAAGTTAACACCATAGGGTAAAGCTGCAAAAACGTGCGTTGCGACTTCCCTCCTGTAGCTTTTATGACAGTATTTCAGCCACGGCGACAAAACCAGCAGGACAATGCAGCAGGGGGTTGGGGTGGGTGGTTTTTTTTTGGTTTTTTTTTTTGCTGAAAGCATCCGCTCGCAGCAGCTCCCAGGCGCTGAGGCCGCGGGCTCCTGCTGACAGACCCTCAGGCCCCGGGGGCGGCCTGCGGACCCCCGGGGTTGTGGGGGGGACATAGAGCGTCACCGGGACGCTCGGCTCGGTGCGAACGACCGGTTTAATGGCAGCACCGAGCCCCCCTCCCGCCTTCCCACCCACACACCCCCCCCCCCCTCCCCGCCACGGCGCTGCCCAGGCAAGGCCCGCGGAGGGCGCGGCCTGAGGGGGGGGCTCGGCGGGGCGGACCCGTCGAGGGGGCTCTTACGGTGGGGGAGCGTCCATCCCGCGGCGGGGGAGAGGGTGAGGAG